>LPNX010457013.1:1111254-1130918 GCA_001517045.1 Pseudotsuga menziesii | reverse complement strand
AAGCATATTGGTGGTATCTAGGTCCTCTGGTCTCGGCATCCATAAGTTAGATGATGTGCCTACAGAGTCCAATGATGGAGATAGACTTCCTCTTGAACTTCCCAAAGCGTTAATGGGTTTTACAGCATGCGCTCTCTGCCTTGACCCCAAATGAGAAGCAGAAGTACAAGCACAGACATAGTAATATGGTGGAGTTGAAAGGCTATTTTTATTGAAAATGGCTAACTTAATAGATGGGCATCTCGGGTTTAGATATTGCTTTGTCAAACCTCTAGATGGAATTGTTGGGACTGCACTGGCGTAGGTCTCCATGATCAGTTCAGATGAAGAAAATAAATCGAGTGACTAGTATACAGCGAGGATCTGGGCTAGAATTTGTTTGCCAATGTGGTAAAAAGAGAAACTCATTTTGATATGAAAGTATTTGCACCTTGAGTGACCATAATCAAAAGCGCTTTTCTTAGTTAAGTTCTTGTTCGCGCCATCGGTAAAGCGACGCTGATTAAACTAGTCGTCGCTTAAGCGACGCTTATCACCACATTTACAAAAAAAAAATTAACCTTGTGATTTTTGGTGAGTTTAAAAAAAGAAATCCACGCCGTCGGAAGTAACCGTCGGATTTTGGATCGAAATGTAGTAGTGAGGGTTTCTTATCCCTAAGGCTAAGTCTCTTCCCTATCCATCACGCCCTAACTCTAGCAAATAAAATCATGATGCTAGCGGTATAGTTTTATGATGATGAAAAGTTGGCGGACTATGATGTGAAACACCATATTCCTTATCCCATTTACCATGGAATGAAGTATTTATATGGAATAGTGATATAATAAATCAAGTTGTGTACCATAGTACTAGCGGGAGACACCATGTATGAATAAGGTTTTAATATCTTGATTGAAACGATAAAAAAATGGGAAACTTTGTTACTCATACCATAGTCACAGTTTGATCCATGGCATTACAACCGTCGAGATGTTATAATATACGGTTTTAACCACACAATAAAAGGGGAGGTACAAGGGTTATGATTTGATGGTACTATAGTTGACCTTAGTATTAAAGATTTGTCTTGGCTGCGAGTTGACAGCGCAGCCAGGAAATTAATGGCATGCCTAAGATTAAATCTTGGCCCTCCATCTATCTTACATGATGGAAAGCATTTTTTATAGGGTTTTAATGTGGTTTTTCCTATTGGAACATTTTAGTGTGCTGTTGTTTTTGGTCTGCAAGGTTTGGGGAAGAAGGATCTTTCTTCCATGGATGCATTGTGTAGTTTCTCTTTTTAAAACTCTTACATAGTCATTAATGGCATTAATTTGTTTTCTTCTGAGGTGTGTTGGAGGTCTTACTCAGTGTTGATGGCTGCCAAAAAGTCTCAGTCTTGTTGCTTTATAGTGAATCGAACTTGAACCAACATCCAAGGGCCTTTCAAATGAATTTAACCAGGTATGCTCATCGAACCCAACTTAGTTCTATAATATTTTTATAAATTCTTTTTAAAACTCTTAAGAAAGAAAAACTAAATTGGGTTTTGTTTTAATCTGTAGGCAGAGGAGGTATAATGGCGTCCAGGAGGAGCTAACCCCTAGCCCTCTTTGCATTCAGATACGGTAAGTGTCTTTAACTTGAGTCATCATCTTTTACAATTTTTAAATGTTTAAGGTTCTGACTTCCTTGTGGGTATGAAGGTTATGGAAAGTTCGGTGAGAGTGGAGACAGGGTCACCTCCTCCTGGGCCTTTTTACTTTAAATTAATGGTGATCATCACTTCTTACTTGGATAACATTTATCTCAAATAAACTCCTCTTAGGCAACAACTGATATCTCTTAGTTGTTTGGTTTTTCATTTGACTCCTGGTGTGGATGATGCATGGTCTTCATCAATGGCCTGTCTATATCCGTGAGGTAAGGGTATTTGATTAAAATAGGTGGATGGGTTCATGGGTCGTGTAGGAACTAGGGTTTTTCCACAATGCAAGATAATTTGGACTATAATTTTGTTAAACCCTTATGGGTGTTCATCCTATATGAAAGAGGGCTTTGCAACCTCTCTGTTCCATCGTTGTTGTAATTCCTTTTTGTATGTGTTATTTCAAATGGACTGTGGATTCCATCTTCGATGGACTTACAACCACTCTAGTTTTAGCATTGTTGTAAATCCTTCTTACATGTTATGATTTTAAAGGAACTTGGATGCCATCTTTGATGGAATTACAACCACTCTAGTTTTGAACCTTATACTTTTATTTTTATATCTAATTAATTTAATATGACCCCCTTGGTTTCTATTCCAACTTATCATTTTGAGTTTTGCTGTTAATAATAATATATCTCGTAATTTGTTTATACAATGGATGTCATTGTACAACGGTCTTACTTCCACGTAATAGATGTTTGAAAGGTTTCGCTCTTAGTGAGGTAATGACATCTATGAATTTGATTTCAAATCTGTAGAGTTGATTTGTTTTTAAAATAAAATTTTAAGCCTCAGGGTTCAATACCCATAATAAGAGGTTGTATGTTGTAATTTAAGACTATATTGGACTTTACTTGTTTGGTTTCTTGTTAGATCTTATTTGTGCAATTATGAGATAGATTGGTGAGATATTGAAATAGTTATAACATGTCTAAAATAATTAGTTATAATGGACTCAACTTTAGTCGTGTAACTAATAGTTAGTTGTTTTAGTAATTGGATCTGGATACTATTTTATTGTCTTTATAATTATTACATCGATCTTGGAAAGTCTCGATCTGCATTTGAAGGATTTGGTTTAATTAATATTTGTTCTCTATAATTTTGTTATGTTAACTAATGAAATTTACTTTTTGTAAGTCATATTGTAAATTAACTAAAATTTTAAATTGAAACAATATGATTCTAGTTTTTTGAAATAATTATTCTAAAATACCATACTAGAACATAAGCAAGCATAATTTATAATATTAACCAAATCTATGATAGTCCTCCATTTCAAATTACTAGTTGCGCTAACATTACAACCATTATTATACGAATCTCTAATTCGAGTATGGATGCCCAAACAGAGATTCATTATAAAATATTAAGATCATGAATCTACGAATACTAATTAAGATCAGTTTACTTTACAAGAATACATCAAATAGGAAAGATATTAGAAACAAATGCATAGTATTATTGTTGTAAACAGAAAGGAATATGATTCGTAATTAACTTGAAATTTCACTTTAAACTAGTTAAGACAGATAAGAAGTAGAATAGGGAACCTGGCACCACTGTCGGGAAAATAGAATTGAAATGTCCATTCCTCCCAACCAACTCCTAGAGAACCCAAGTCTCACTTTCTCTAGAACCCCCGAACATGCTTGTTCAAACACAAGAGCAAAATCCAATCAATGCGCCATCTCTTGCATTAAAAGATCAGTTCCCCATCCACTGCTAGCCTCTTCCTTGCTAACTGGACATACTATTATATACTATATTTTTCCTAGGACTTGGTCATTTATGAGCTTCCTTCTCTTTAACACTCCACATGGAGTTGTGACTTGATTTTGGGGAGGATTCCTCCCACATCTTGAGTTCTCACTCAACAGCTTTAGCCACTTGCCTTTTCCCCTGGTGGGGCAGCAAACACTCTTTCACCAGCTATTTCAGTTTTGATTCCTTCCAGGATTTTTAATTAATAAATAAGAATAATCCATTACATCTTATTTTGGACTTTGTTGTAAAAAATATCAAAAAATAAAATATTCAAAAGGAATAATAATATTTATTTTAATTCGATCTATTACAAGCATTTTGCAGCTATACAAGGAACTAATTATGTTACTTATTGTATTAAATTTTCTACTCTTTAGGAAGGAGTATGCATAGATCTCTTTTCCTTTTCAGATTTTGTTTGCATATCAAAGTATGACAGCAGCAAGAAGCATTCAGATAATTCTCTTACTTCATGAGATGATGAGCTACAAGGAGTCTCTCCTCTTCCTTCTTGTAGATTCTACACTCTACCACATGATCATAGAGTTCACAACTACTTCATAAAAGTATTTCACCAGAATCAGTTCATTCATCCCATTCAAGTGAATATAAAGACATATTGAAGACATGTTTTTCAAAAAATTTTGCCTTGTCCTTTCTTGAGGGTGGATTTTCCCCATGTGGTTTTCCCTCTTTCCTAACTTTTATAGACATAAATAATTGTAAAGGGTGACCATAGCCTTTTTTTTGGGCCCTATATGCATCTATATTTATGATTATTTCAGACATACCATCATAAATTCAGACTTAAAGGGGGGTGTTGGGATATTATAAACCCACTCCATACTTAAGATAACAATATTTAATCATGTTTTATTAAATTTTTATCCACTAGCCTAGATAGTTTCCATCCACTTGCACCACTTGGTCAACACTTTCCATATATACCCCAGGAACACCTTTACCATGATTATGGTTAGTTCCTTCCCACTTTGTTTACTTCCATATTTAATAATTTTGCGTTCTTGCAGATTCTGTCTTTATCCTGCTTTATTCCCGCCTTTCAATGGATAAGCTAAATCTAATCAACTAAGAAACTGCTATCTTTTGTTACCAACCCATACTCCATGATTTTCTCTCAAGTTTCCATGATTAGCATGTTTTTCCATCACTCATGGAAACTCATTCATGCTTTAGCTAATTCATGAGGTCCTTCACAGAGTTGGAAAGTTCTTTAGTCGCCTATGGGTGTTTATCATATTAAGTAATCTTGATTTATTAGCTAGGATGAGTTGTCTTCTAGAAACTCAATTTTCCTTTATAAGGATGTATTACTATTGTAGTGATCATCAAATCATCAATTCGTTTGATCAATAATACTTGAAAAGATATTGGATCACTTCTCTTGTATTCAGTCTCATTATTCTTCTTGCATGCTTGTGAGAATTATCTTGTAGCTAGATCTACATCATGTGATTCTTCTTAGCATCAAGGATCTATTTCTTCATAGTATCAGAGATATTATTTCTACAACATCACCCTCCATTCTCTTAAAGTGCACCTATGCCTTCCATAACCCTTCCATGTATTTTTTTCTCTCCTCCTCTAACCACTTAAATGTTGTTATGGTCCTTGTAACACTCAAACAATGTAGGAGGTTGAGGAAAATAAGTATTCAATTACCAAAGGGAAAATGAAATAAATCAAGGTAAATTTCCCTTATAAACAAGGGTAGGACCTTACTCGCTAGCACATGTCATTATTTACTTACTCACATACACCTTGCCTTACTTACTAGCATACACCATTACTTAATTATTGGCATACAACCTACCTTACATATTAATCTCAAGCCTACTTACAAGTGCCTTACCTCACCTTACATACTAGTGCCTTAATTATTTCAAACTTATTAGCACCTTACCTTGATTAATTACTTGCATATAGCTTAACTTACTAGCTTAACATAAGAGAAAGCAATCCATTCTTGTTGAATAATTCATTCAACAAGAAAATTGATTCAACCTATGTCATTCATCTCTAAGTCAATGACAAATCAATCACCTCTACAATACTAGGATAGGTGCAACATTCACATACATTAAATAGGGGTACAACAACATTAAGAAGAGATTAATACATGCAATAGCATTTGGGAGTCATCCCTAGGGTTCAATTAGTGTTTACGAGACTAGTATATATTTAAGTATGTGATGATTTGATTATGTGAATCTCTCCTTGAGGTTGTCCTATATGTTAGTGACCTTGTATTGAACATATCCATGTATGTTTTACCTAAATAATACATCCATTACTTGAATCTTATGGACCTTTCATGTTGATACTACAATAATATTAGACATGGACATATCCAATTTATAACTTAGAGTGAGAATATGGAGACTAGGGTCATAGCCCTCCTAGTGACCATATAAACCATGATGAATTAGTACAATCAGTTCACTCATTAAAGTGACAAGTGGATAAAAAACCTTCTTATTTTCAAGAAATTGAACGGATGGTTGAGTCACTAGGATCCAAAATGTAGAATTGAAGAAGTGATGCAATGGAACAAAAAAGAATCACTTAAGAGACAAAGTTGAGATATGTTAACTAATTAGAAGGAAATGAAAATAGAGTGGTAGATGCCTTAAGTGCACCATATGGGAAGTGGTAACAAATCACAACTGATTTAATTTAGGTTTACTTAAAACTTCCAAGACCAATGATTTAAGCCAAGTGGTTGGCATTCCTAAGTTAGTACGATTTTGAGATTAAACACATAAAGGGCAAGGAAAACAAAATTTTAGATGCACCGAGTATAAAAATTCATGCAATTTATGCTACTAAAACCAGTAAAACCAACTCTAATCTAAAAATTAGAATCAAATATGCAAGCAAATTTGATGAAAAATTCGAAAAACAAGGAAAATTGTAGAAAAGTAATGCATAAATATCATAAATAGACTTTCACATGGAATAAGAAGGTTTTTCGTTGTTAAAAAAAAAGATGTACCAGATTTAGCTAAGTTCAATCTATTGTTACTAGATGATATTCATAAAAATCCCTACTTAGGTCATCCAATGTATCAGAAGATGCTAACAACACCATAAAATTATTTTATTAGCCTACAAATACCTTGGAATTGATATTCATCACAAGCACAAATGGAACTATAGCATTGAGAAAAGGATTAATGGAGGGTGGAAAGATTATTTTGGTCTTGAAAATAATTGTAAAGTAGAAAACCTTGTCATGTGGGATAAAAAGAAGCTCCTCTTTGAAACTTTAGTCACTCCTGTTATCTTGTATGGATGTGAGGTTTGGGGTTGTAGCATCTCTAGAGAATCCTGGAGAAATATTGAGCAAATCCATAAGCGTTTTATAACATATAACCTAAAAATTAAAAGTAATAAACCATATCATATTATCCGTATAGAATCAAGTATTTCCCCTATGGAGAGCCTAAGTATGACTATGCTCCTGCTATACAAACACAAAATCAATAACATGGGAGACCATAGACTTCCTAAACTAGATTTTAATTCCAACCAAAACAGCCTAAGGCTCAAGTAAGGTTGGTATAAAGATACCAGGGCCTAGTTAAACCACTAGGAGATCGATGAAAATGTTGCAATACAAAATATTAATAACATTAAAAATATTGTTACTTCTAAGTTTAAAGAGAAATTGGGGTGTGAGAAAGATTTAGAGGCTAAAAGAAAATTAATATATTATAAGGAGGTCATCAACCCTACTCTAGAAGATCAAAACTATCTCTCTATTTTAACCAATTCAAAGAAAAAAATATATATCCAAGATAAGAACGAACTCTCATGAGCTCCATATTTAAACAGGTTGTTGGACAGTTCCTAAAACACCATGGGTGGAAAGGATCTTCCATCTCTGTGAGAATAGGAACACTGAAGATGAAAATAACTTCCTCTTAGAGTTCCCTATGTACACCCACATTAGATCTTAGTTTCATAATCTTTGTTGCAATACCAACCTTCCTAGCCTTTTAACATGTCAAAATTATAGTGAGCTCGGGACACTTCTCTCCAAGCTCTTTGAGCATAGGAATATAATTTTAAAACAAAATAATTAATTCATTTCTTTAGGTTAGATAGACCAAAGTTTGGTCTTAGTGGACGTTAACCATCATCATCATGAAAAAAAAACCAATAGAGTATGTGGCTAAATCCATAGAGTGTCAACAAGTAAAGGAAAAACACTAGCACCCTACAAAACTCATACAACTATTATCCATTCTGAAATGGAAATGGGAGATCATTTCACTTGATTTTATCATAGATTTTCCTATGACATGAAGGAAAAATGATTCTATTATGGTAGTTGTTAGTGACATAAATTGTTCTCAGACTACTAAAGAACAAGCCAACACAATCTCAATAAATAAAAATAAGTAAAACATGTTTTTTGGGATTTTGGTTGTGCAGTTTGTAGACAAGAGGGTAAAAACTCATAAGGCTAAGACAAACACCAAATCATGCAACAATAAAATACTGAGATGTATCATATATGAAACATAAACCAGAACAACATAAGCACATTACTGAATTTCATCCACAGCTCACAAGCATTCCATGAGAAATAACCTTAAACAAGAAATGAATTTATAAACTGAGTGATTACACTAATCAGAAATGAAACCAGCAGATAAGATAAAAAGGGCTTATAGTTTGCATATATACAATAATCAGTAATTCAAAATACACAAGAGTTTCTAAAACTTAGCTCTGTATAGTAGCTAAAATCCTCCCCTTGTACAAAAATTCAGACCCCCTATCATTCTACAGTCTTACTTTTATCTTAGTTACCAAAAACAATTACATAACTGAAAAACTGTTTTTCAGGTCATACTACCAAATCACTTAACAAAATAAAGTCATTGATACTAAACTAACTTCTTTACAAAAAGTAATTAATAACACCTATCATTTAAAGCATTTTACAAATCTTTAGTAGCCTCTGCCAAAATGGCTATCCCCTCCAATGCTTGAGTCTTTCTCCTTGTTTTCTGATGATCAGCTTCTAGGTCTTCGACCCTTTTTGAAATCTCTTGATTTTGTTGCGTTATGTCTTGAACAATTTGCTTCAATTCTGTACATAGACTTTGTTTCTGTTTTTTTCTCTTCAAAGCTTCCTTGGAGACTGAAATTAACTCTAGGTAATGGCTATTGACTTCTTCTAAATCCTCTCTTAATCTTTTGTTACTAACCCTTCATTTGTTTCATGCAGGAATTCTATCTGATACTTATACTGTTTGATGCTTCTCTGTAAGTTCTCATTCTCTGAATCAATACATTGTCCTTTTGAGGCTGAATGCATTCCTTCTGGCATCCAAGGAATCTTCAATTTCTTAAAGATCTCCTCATCCTCCTCTTGCTGCTCTGTCATAGTTACAGGACCCCCTCGAGACTCATTAACTTCAAAACTGCATTGAGCTGATGGTTCTGCAATCTTTTCTTCCTCTGTACAAAAACTTGTAATGACTGAGTGTTGCTTCATTAAATCATCCTGATGATGGCCTAAGGTTACTTTCCTTTGAACCTCTTTTAATAGCTCTGAGATTTTAGTTTCAGTTAAGGCTGACTTATCCTTTAAAGTAACCTGTTTCTTACCTTTCATCTCTTTTACATCCAAGCCTTCATACTCTTCTCACTCTTCTTGGGAAGAAGAGTCTTCTATCACTGTGATTTTCTTCTGAGCTAACTTAGGGTTTAACAAATTTTTCATGTTCAATCTCAATTTATTCTTGGGTCTGGTCTTAGGTCTCCAACCTACCCCAATCTCTCCCAGCATGCTCAAAGTTTTTCCTTGGTGCTTTATGGCTGCTAGCTAAAACATATTTCTTCTGAATCCTTGTGACACCAACTTCTCTTCAGACTGTTCCTGTAAATTATGTACACTGTTAGCCCTAGCTGCATCAATTAGTGGGATTTCCTTACTTTCTGACTGTACTCTTGTAGGGAATTTTTATTGTTCTAACAAAATTTCATCTACTCCCTGATTTACTTTTTCATGAAGGCTATCTTCTACATGATCTAAATCCTGCATTTGAACCTTCGATATTTCATCTTCGTCAAATTTATTCTGTTGTTCATTTTCAGCATTTTCATCCCTTTTTGTCACAGACTTGCCTTGCACACTATCTTCTTCTGCTTCAACTATGACCTTTTTCTTCAATTTCTTGACTAAATTATGTTCTTTGTTCACATGTCTTTTCTTTGATTGGTCTTCTTTCTCAAATTGAAACCCAGACCAAAATAGAAAATAGTCCTAGGTATTTTCCTTCTTTTGGAGCACTGTACTTATGATTAACTTTGTTAGACCATGATGAAATATGGACTGTTGAGTATGATCTTGATGCTCTTTTACTCTGTTGGACATCTTTTGTAGACTCTTTAGGAAAAATAAACGAAGGTTAATCTTTGCTTCATGATTTAGATGATGCAGAAACATGAAATGGTATTTAAACACAAATGCATATCTTCCTTCACAAGTTACATAGCTTTGCAGAATTTTAATTGGTTCTCTCCACTCTGGTTTGAACTTCTGTATATGCACTCCTTTACCCCAGTCTGCAACAACATTTGGAAGCAAGTAATTCTATGAATTAAAGGTAAAAGGTACCTTCTTCAACCAATATTAACCTTCATCAGGAATTCCTGTAGCCTCTACTATTAGCTCTCTATTCAGCTCAATCTTTAGGGTGTCAAAAGTAACTATGTCATTGTCCAATCCCTGAGAAAATTTATATGAAACTTGTGTGTGATGTCCATCAATCTTATAAAAATAATTCAGCCATGTTGCCTCTGAAAATAACCTTGCACGGTCAGGGAAAGCTTGAACCCAAGACATATCTGAGGGTTTAGCCCTATTTGTTTTCCCACTCCTCTTCATTATGGATGATTGATCTTAATTGTGCTTCCTTCAGTAAAGAGTTTAAAAATATTTGAATGTTTACAAATTTAACAGTCAATCATATGCTGAGAAAAATAAACCCTTGACATGAGTTTTACTTCTCAAACTGATAAGTATTTTGACCCTACTAACAAAAAATATTTGACATTGAGCAAAAGTTGAGTTTATGAAATGGTATTCTTAGTTAATATCAATAACTAATCATCTGTCAATGTGAACCCGAACTCATGGAACATGTCAATAATTTTCTTCATACCTATCTAAATAATGGATTCGGTTGCTAGAAATATGCTTTCATGTCTTCCTAGGTGTCCAATATCCTTCTTAAGTCTATCTCTAGCTACCACGATAGTGCTTAGCCCTGTAAACCCTAAATAGCCAACCTTCTTCAATTTTCAACCACAAACTTCCAGGTCTTCAAACGATTTCTATGATCTTCATGCATTCAGGAAATGTGTAGCTGATAGCGAATTATCCTCATCATGCATAATCATTATCATGCCACTATTGTGTATCTTCTAACCTCCGAACAACCGTAACTCACCTAAATGATTCTTTGCCTGATCTCACAACACTTGTCACAATGATTATTGTGGCTGAAACATGTATCAAACTTGTTGACAAGTGTGAAAGACTTCTCTTATGTGAAAATTTGGAAAATTATGACCCAAAATCATGACTTTTCAAATAGCACGATTTTCTTGTAGCGCCCTTGTTTACCTTTTCTGAGCTTGCGCTACAAGAATATATGTTTTAACAATTTTTTAACCAAACCTCACAGCAAGGGGTTAAACTTTAGTTAATAGTTTTGAATAAAACTTTATGATATTCGTTTAGAACCTTTAAGTCATAATTATACATTCTACAAGCCCCTAAAAACCATGAAATTCACTAAGTAAAACCAAAATTAAAAGAAAACCTATTAAATCAATTATAAGTATAAGCCTGAAATCAAAGAAAAATTTAAAAGAAACTAAAGTCAAAACTTTTAAAATAAAAATAAATATCATACTTTAAAAACAAGCAAATGCTTTAAAATGAGAAACAAAAAAAGGCTATAATAGTAGTAATAGATAAACTCAGTAAACATGCTCATTTTATTCATATAAAATATATGTATAAATATATCAATATCAATGAGATTTTTAGGATGGAAGTTTTCAAGTTGCATGGAATCTTGAAGGTAGTAAGTTTTTATCAGCATGTGAAATTTGCTTCCAGTTTTTCAAAGTCATTGTTTGAAGGTGTTGACACTTGATAAAATTTCATTACTTCATATGATCTACAAATGGATGGGAAAACAAAATGTACCAACCAAGTACTATAATACTTTCTCCACATGTATGTCATGGAGAGACCCACCGAGTGGGAATACTATTTGCACGTAGTCAAATTTGCATACAACAATGGTTACCAAACCTCATTGAAAATGAGCCTATTTGATATATTAAATGGAAACAAGTGTAACACTCCAGTTAGTTGGGACACCTAAGTATATAAAATATTATTTGGACCTGATCTACTTCATGAAATGGATTATATCATAATGCAAGACATAATTCAAATATTGCACAAGACTGACAGAAAATCTATGCTAAACGAAAAAGGATACATGGAGAATTCAATGTGGGGGATCATGTCTACTTGAAAGTTAGAACAAATAAGTGAACATTAAAACTACAAAGTTGTGCCTTGTAGTGTTTGTCATGTTAGAATATTTGGTTGCACTTCTTATGCTCATGTACCTAAACAGTTAAGAAAAAATCTATATGACGGGAATGAGAAAGGTATATTTCTTGGATATGGTGAAGACTCTAAATCTTACAAATTGTATAACCCTATTACGAAAATGTTATCATAAGTATATATGTATTTTTCAAAGAATAAGAGTCATGGGATGGAACCATATATAAGGTTGTGGAAGCAGCAATACCCCTGCCAAAAGATGAAGAAGAAGAAGAAGAGTAGATTGGATAACAAAGTCCAGTAGCATCGTGACCAATAGCAAGTAATCTAGCAAGGACATTGAGAAATTTAGTTCGAGGTGAAGCATAAAGATCAATAAATCGCTCCTAATCCACAATTAGGTAATGAATTTGATCAAAGTAATAGAAATACTAGAAGATTAGAATATATTTAGGATGAATTGGATGCAAATACCATTTTTGTTTTTATTACTAGTCAACCTATATTTTTTGAAGAGGCAGTAAAAGAAAAGAATTGGGTAAAATCTATGGATGAAGAGATAGATTCCATTGAAAGAAATGGAACATGGGATCTTGTTGAGATACCTATAGATAAGAAACATATTAGTGTGAAGTGGATCTATAATACAAAACTCAATGAAAAATATGAAGTTGATAAGTACAAGGGAAATTTAGTAGTAAAAAGTTTCTCGCAGCAACCAAGAATCGATTTTAGAGAAAGTTTTGCACCGGTGTCCAAATTGGACATAGTTAGAGTATCCTTAGCAATAGCAGATCAAAAAAAATGAAAAGTGTACTTGATGTATTTCAAGTCAATGCTCTTGAATGGGATTCTCGAGGAAGAAATTTATGTGCAACAACCACAAGGGTATGTAATCAAATAACATAAAGAGAAGGTTTACAAGTTAAAGAAAGCTATTTACGGGCTTAAGCAAGATCCAAGAGCTTGGTACAAGAGAATTCATTCTTATTTGATCAACAATGGTTTTAGTAGAATCATCAACGTACAAACTCTTTACACAAAGGTAAATCAACATTGACAAAAAAAAGCTTATGTATATGTTGATGATATTATTTTTGTAGGTAATCTATCAATAGATGAATTCAAGGAAGCTATGAAGATATAGTTTGAGATGATAGATCTAGGTTTGATGAAGTTCTTTCTTGGAATAGAGGTAGAACAATCGTAAAACAGTATATTTATTTCTCAAAGTAATGATGATAATGACGTGCTTAAGTGATTTAGAACGCTTAATTGAAAACTAAAACCTACACCAGTGGGAACAAGTACAAAGTTGAGTAAAGAAGATGTTAGTCCCAAAGTAGATCCAACACTATTTAAGAGACTTGTAGGAAGTCTCGTGTATCTCAAAGCTACGATACAAGATATTATGTATGCAATCATATTGATTTCTAGGTTTATGGAGTCTTTGAAAGATTCGCATTATCAAGTTTCCAAAAGGATATTACGATATGTTGTAGGAGCTTCAAGCTATGGAATTTCATATTCACGCACTGATATGATGTTTTGACATGTTTTACTGACAATGATTTTGTAGGAAGTTTGGATGATAGAAAGAGCACTTCAGGTCATGTTTTTCATCTTGGATCAAGGGTGATTTCATGGGAATCAAAGAAGCATCATGTTGTGACTATTTCATCAGTAGAATAAGAATATGTAGTAGAGACATCAAAGAAATGTCAAGTAGTCTGGTTATGCAGATTTTTGGAAGGTATTTAACAAATAAAAAAAATGGACCAACAACAATCTACTTTGACAATAATTCATCATTCGCCCCATCCATGAACCATATATTTCACCAGAAGAGTAAGAACATTGATACAAGATATCACTTCATAAGAGAACTTGTGAACAATGATGAAGTTTATGTAGAGAATTGCAAATCAATTGATCAAATGGCTGACATACTCACAAATCCATTGATAAATGATATTTTTGAAATTCAAAGAGATAATTTAGGCATTGTAAAATTTGTAGTAGTCGGTAGTCGTAATTAAGAGGGAGTGTTAGAAATAGTAATTAAGTCCCATTTTTGCCTTATTCCTATTATTAGAAGATAAATTAAGTTAAACTAATAAAGCATGCATGCATGAGATAGGTTAGAGTTTTAGATTTTTCCAATAACTGTTTAAATACACCTCCGTAGTTGCATCATAATAGCATCAAATTGATCCTCTATTTATCAATAAAGATTGAAGAGCCATAGCTCATTCTTTATAATCTTTATGTTAAATTCTTCCTCCACCCTTTATAGAGGAATTATCCTAACCATTTACAAAAATTATATTTGTCAAACTCTGTGCATAGAGAGGGACGACCTCTCTAGAGAACCAATCCATATCACTTGCAATCTTTATATTTTCTTAACTTTATATGGAGAGGGATGGCCTCTATAAGAGGATATGTCCTATTCATTGTGGAAAATAAAAATCGTTTAACTATGTATATAGAGGGACAACTTCTATAAGAGGACCAATCCTTTATTGCAGTAATTATAAATTGATTAACTTTGTAAGAAGATGAACAACCTCTATAAGATAATTGTTCCCATTCATTGCAATAAGTATAAATTGTTTAACTGTGTCTAGAGAGGGATGACCTCTCTAGAGGACCGATTCCATTGTTTTGCATTAAGTATATATGGTTTAACTCTATGATAGAGAGGGACAACCTCTCTTGAGACTGATCCCATTTAATTTCTCAGTTACATGTATCATTTACTTCTATATGATAAGGAGAGGCATGATCCATCTATAAAGGAATGGATCCCTAGTCTATTTATTTAACTGTTTGAGAGAGAAAATATAATGTTATTATTTCTATTGATTGATAAGTGGGATCTATCTATTAAAATTGAGCTCAAGAATCTATGGACCAAGACAAAACTTACAAAATATTCCACAAAAAAATTACTCAAAATATATAATGAAACAATGCAAAAAATGAGTTACAATTGTATATGCTTTCATTAATCAAAAGTAAAATTGGATACAATCTGGATAATTATTACAACGCAATACACTGGGATTAATAGCCATACAATTTGATATCATGAGAGGAAATTCGAATTGATTAACTCAATATGACTGCATGGATAACTAGATGTGTCTATATCACTATCAGAGCTTAACTAGTGTTGACACAAAACCACTTGACAGGGATCTGCTCTCTGTCGACACCCAAACCACCATGACCTCCCTGAGCACCGGCCCAGACAGGTTTTACCTCGTCCAAAAACACCAGCAGAGCAGATGAAGTCTCACCCAAGATGTTCAAGGGAGAGCTGACATAACCAATTTTTTGCAGTATGGAGGAGGACCATGTGTCTACTTAGTGACTTAGTGCAACATTATTCCACAAATCAAATAATTCATATTATGCATTCATAGAATCATGTCATTATTCAATAGATCGTAATAACTTAACTGAATCAAAACAAAACACTAATGCAAAAATAGATCTAGCAGTATATCATCATTTAAATTAGAAAACCATCTCATCATTGACAGATCCATATCGCAGATACATATTTCATTCACATTAGGATCACAGAAAATAGGAAAACAAAGAAAATAGGAAAAGACACAATGATTCCGCTCAATCTATGTCATGTCATATTAAATTCCACATCAAAACATGAGTTCTCAAAATAGTTCTTCCATCACATATGCAGATTCAATAGGTTCCCAAAATCATCCAACAACTTGTACTTAGAAGTGTTCCCGAAAAATCCCTGACTAAGACAATCCCTGCTAGCTCCTAAAATTTGCAATTCAACATCTATTTATAGTCTTGTGCCTTTACATTAGTGGTCCACGTAACCAACCTCCTAACTAATTCTTAACACACTCTACAAGTGCACAAGGAAGAGGTTGACGCACAAACAAAGAAGGAAAAGTGTGTGAGATAAGGGAAAAGCGGGTCAAAAAGGAAACAAAGGAACCGACACAGAAAGATAAAACATGTGCACGACAGAGAAAAGAAGGATGAAGATGGAAAGGAAGCGTAGAGCAGAGGAAGTTGTGACAGGTTTGGTGTGACGAGGAAAATCAAATCTAGATTTGATAGAAGAGGCAGGTAGAAGAGTTAATGTTGGATAGGCACAAATCAAGGAAGATGGAAGAGGACGAATCGACATAAGATGGAAGGACAGTTTTACTGCTAGTTATCACTGGTATAGATGAGATGAAAGATGTTTCCACGACCAGTTAAGGCTGTGGCTAATGCATTGCATGACTTTCATGGCTAGGTATGGGATGACATTGAATGTAACAGAGATTTTTGTAGCTACCTGAGTCTATAATAACTGAGTAGTACTCAGTCGACCCTGCGTGGTCTTGCAAATGGTATAAATAGAAGGAACCCACTATGTATAAGGGTTAAGTTGGTTGTCAGTTTTTCGGTTCAGTTCATTCAGTCAGTGTTGGTTAGATTCTGTTCGATGAGATCATATTAGATTCAATAGATGCAGTAGTTGACTTAGAGAGGAGTCTAGTAGAAGTAGAAGGCTATTGAGCCATGGATCTTCCAGCTGTGTGCGCATCCTACTAGTAAAGTAGAAGATTCGATCCAGGCTATGTGCATATCAGTAGGAGTAGATAGAGAATAAACCAAAGAGCATGAGAGAAAGAAGCTTGAGTTAGAAAGACATATCTTAAGAACAATCTGCAAGTTATAGGCTGCAAGGTGCTACCCATATTTTTCATGCCAGATGAAGAGAACCTTGGTGGTTTTTCCTAGATGGGATTCCACGTTATTTCCTGTGTCATATGTGAATCTTGTTGAATGGTGAATATTTATGTGAATGTTTGCTTATCTTAACTATTTAAAGTTACAGTTTCTTTGAGTGTATGTCTCAATATAAATGAATGATTGTTTAAAAGTATTGTTGGACTATTGTGTATGAGTTCATGATTAAATCTGCTAAGTTAAAATATAAGTCGCACACTATCTATCAAGTGTAAGGGATTGACTACATCGCATAGTTGCGCTAGTTGTTAAGAGATTAAGGAAGAGGTTGTGTCGCGTGGGTGACCTATGGCACTTGGTTGTGCCACTGTCGTAGAGTGGAAGACTCCATCCTGTCGTCTTTGCCGAGTGCCTTGGACGCACGCCAAGGGACTATAATCCCTCGCCAGCTGTGAAAACATGGTTCTGGTAGCTACCCATTAAGATATCCTACGTGAGGCTGTGCCTACCTCACGGGCGTTTCTGACTTAGCTTGCTCTGTCCGGCTGATGTCTTGTGGTGTCTTGTTAGTATTATGTTGAGGATGAACTGCGGGTCGAGAGAAGAAGGAGAAAGATCCCGACAAATGGTTCTATTTCTGGTACCATTAACCATTTGAGTCGAGGGAAATGTTGTGGCATCCGACGAAGAATGAGATAGTGGACTGGCTGGATTCTAAGACACTAGCATTCACACAAGAGGAGAGCGCAGGATCTTAGTTGAGCACAGAAAATTGGGTGGACGAGTGCATATATTCAAATATTCACGAGATCTTCTTTGCAGAGTTTTCCATTGTACTGCATGAGTGGCTGTCAAGAGTGGAAAAAAGGAGGACAAACTTCCATAGAAGAGAAGCAGTCGAGTGGATTGATCAGTTGGTGCACGAAGTAACCAATGTAAGTAACACGATATCTAGAGCTGTTGATTTTTGGGTTGACAATATTTTGCAAGGATATATTACTAAGTTTACAGTGGAGGATAAAACCTCATATAGTGTTAGGGGCCTGTTGGGCCAGGAAAAGTGCAAAAGGAAGAAGCTAACGCACAAACAAAGAAGGAAAAGTGCACTCGACAAGGGAAAAGTAGGTAAAAAATGAAACAAAGGAACCAATGTAGAAAGATAAAACATGTGCACAATGAAGAAAGGCAAGATGAAGATGGAAAGGAAGCACAGAGCAGAGGAAACTATGACAGGATTGGTGCGATGAGGAAAATCACATCTAGAGTCAGTGGAAGAGGCAGGTAGAGGAGTTAATGTTGGACAAGCAGAAATCAAGGAGGACGATGGAAGGACAATTTTGCAGCTAGTCATGACTAGTACAGACGAGCTAAAATATGTTTCCACAGCCAATTAAGGTTGTGGTTAATACATTGCAGGACTTTCGTGGATAGGTATGGGTAGACATTGAATGTAATAGATATTGTATAGCTACCTGAGTCTGTAATAGCTGAGTAGTACTCAGTCGACCCTAAGTGGTCTTGTAAATGGTACAAATAGAAGGAACCCACTCAGTATAAGGGTTGAGTTGGTTTTCAGTTGTTCGGTTCAGTTTGTTCAGTCAATTTTGGTTAGATTTTGTTAGATGAGTGTTAGAATAATCAACCCATAGTTACCTACCTTAGACATTAAATTAATCATTTTTGTCTTATATGCCTAGTTCATGTGTCCCACCTTATGCAAGTTGTCATTTACCTATCCATAGTGGTCAAACTTTCCTTATTTGACTCACGTAGTGCTTGGGAAACCTCAAGGAATCAAATCTGCTTTATTCCTGGCCTCCTAAGCACCCTTCTGCTTTTTCTGCTTTATTGCCTGCTTTTTCAGTGTTTTAAGGCAAATGGAAAAGCTTGACTAGGTGAGGTTGACTAGTTTTTTGTCCTACACATCCTCCACTCTTTTCTCCTTGGAAAAGCATGTATGAGTTGTCATTCCATCACTCTTTAGCTTGCCTAAGTGCTTTTTCTAATTCATGAGCTCCATGACTGATTTGGGATCAGCTTTTTGCACCTATGGGGGATTCGCTTAATTTTAGTAAGCCTGCTTTATGCTAGATTCGAATTGCTCGTCATGCATTCGAATCCCTTATGTAATTATTTAATGCAGAAACCTATCATGTTAAATGGTTGGCTATTGTACACTTATTCAATACAGTTTAGTGTTCAGCTCATTATTCAGTCTCTTTTCTAAGTGATTTTGCATGTTCAATTGATAATTGTTGTGAGTAAAATTAATCTATCACTGGGTTCAATTTCCACAATGAGATTGGATCAGATTCATTAGATGTAGTAGTTGAATCAGAGAGCGGTTTAGTAGAAGTAGAAGGTTGTTGAGCCGTGGATCTTGCAGTTGTGTCTGTAGACCACTAGTAAAGTAGAAGAGTCGATCCAGGTTGTGTGCAGATCAGTAGGAGTAGATAAAGAATAAAACATAGAACATGAGAGCAAGAATATTGTTATAGCTGATTTTACCACTCTAGGTGAATCACACTTTGTATGGCCTTCCCCTGTCCCGCTGCGGACTCCTTATACCCCATGGACCATTTTTTATCCTTTGATGTTTCCTTGACCATCCCTAAAAACATGTGAAAATGATACACGCAAATTTTAAACCTATAAGTGTGTATATACGCGGGTTTGACCACTAAAAATACGTACATTGGGATGTGTACAAAATCCAAATCCTTTTGGAGTTTTCCTTGACATGGATTTGACTCACTTGACTCATGGCCTTCCCTATGCCTTGAGATCGCTCGGATTCGACCTTTCATTACCCATTTGAAAAGATATATAAGAAAA
>LPNX010457013.1:857949-1100073 GCA_001517045.1 Pseudotsuga menziesii | reverse complement strand
TTATTATTTTTAATCTTTGGTATCTTTTTAAATAAAATAAATTAAATGTAAATTCAACCCATAAATACTATAAATAATAGTTTGAAAATTTATTTTTTTTTAAATAATTTAGACTACCCTTATGATTTGTCTTAGGGGTGAATAGGGTTAGTAAGGGGTAAGGTAATAATATTGAGGGGGGGTTAAGTAGGGTTAATGAGGTCAGATTAAATGGTAGGTTTAATTTATGTTTTGAAAAAAGGGGGTGGGGTATGGACATTTTTTATTAATATTATAACTTATTAACCAATTTCAAATAAATTTTTATAAAAAATTTATTATTTGTCTCGGGCCTACAGTTGATTAATTGTCTCTATGGTTCATATAGGTTTGTTTAGTTGGTGTTTTATGGATTTTTTTCAATCCTCCGTGAATTCACGGAGGATTGAAAAAAATCGGGCAGCATTTCAGCTTGCCCGGGACACATTTCAAAATTAAACCGGTAGCATAAACCCTACCGGTTGGCATAATTTATATATATTTATAACAAATTAACAAAAAAAATCAATTTAACTACAAATTTTCAAAAATCCGGCAGCATTTCTGCTTGCTGGTACACATTTTAAACATGAAAATTATAAAAACATACATTTACCAAATTTTAAATTTTATATTTTAAAACAATTTTTATAAACTTATAAAAAAAAAATTTATATTCCATTTAAATTGAAAAACAATTATTTAAACTGTTACCTCTTGGTTCCGACATCGTGATGAGGTTGGGTTGCTTCGGGGTTCTTGGGTTGCTTTGGGGTGCCAATCCTTCCGTCGCTGTTCCGTCGTTGTTTCTCGGTCGAGCATCCGCAGGTAAAAAGTTGAAAAAAGAGGCCGCGGACCCCGTGGCCTCTTTTTATAATTTTTTTGACAGAGACACCTCGGTTGAGGTATATACCTCGAGCGAGGTCCATACCTCGACCAAGTTAATCCCTCGGTCGAGGAGGCCGCGGACCCCGTGGCCTCTTTTTATAATTTTTTTGACAGAGACACCTCGGTTGAGGTATATACCTCGAGCGAGGTCCATACCTCGACCGAGGGCTTAAAAAAACCTCGGTCGAGGGCTTGTTAGAACCTCGATCGAGGGTTTAACAAGCCCTCGATCGAGGTGCGTTTTTTTGCATTTGCCGAAATCTGCTTGCCAAAAAGTGTTACCCAGGTCCGTGGATTCACCCATTCCTTTTTCTTGAACTCAGGATGATTACTGTTCTTTTTAGCCTTCCAGTTGGCTATACCTTCTTTCTTCTTGTTCTGTTCAAAACGGTAATTTGCTTTCCTCATGGTTTCTTCCAGATTCTTCGAGTTATCATACTCGATTCTGTCCTTGATGTGATATGGCAGACAGCTGAGAAACCGCTGCACTTTAGGTTTCTCATCGACTAAATAAGGTACATACCTTAACAAGCTTAAGAATTTACTGTTTAAGTCCTTCATAGTCATGGATCCTAACTTTAATTCGTAAAATTCTTTAGCTCTTTCTTCATAATATTGTTCAGACAGAAATTTCTTCTTGAAGTACCTTTTAAAGGTACTCTAATTAACTTATTTTTCCTTGATCCCCTTGACTCTTTTCAGATCTTGCAACCATATGTTTGCTTTTCCAGAGAGATTATAGATGGCCATTCTTGCCTTCAGCTGATTTGAATAGTTATATATCTGAAAATACTACCTCATCCCGGATAAACAGGACTCTGCTTCCTCCCCTTTTTTGGTCTCTCCGTTCAAAGTTGGGGGCTTTATTTTTTTAAACTCCCCAGAAATCTCTTCATATGGTCTGTACTTCTTCTTTTTGTCATACAACTTAGCCTCACCACTGTCACTAGTAGTGTAATAACTTTGTTTTTCCTTGAACCCTTCAGATGATGAACTGCTTTCAGCTTTAGCCAGCTTCATCTTCTTAGATCCTTTCTGATGGCTAGCTTCCTCAGATTCGGATCTTTTTCTCCTCCCTTCAGTCTGAAATTTTTCCATCAAAATTTGGTTCAACTCTTCTTGAGTCTTCAAAATCCTTTCATTGTCCTTCTTGACTGATTCCATTTCAGTCTTCGAATCCTTTATAGTCTGCATCAGCTCTGAGGAGTGAGAAGTTACCTCTTCTAACATAGGTTCTCTGGACATTTGTCTTATCTCGGTGTTTGGAGACTCCTCCTGAGCGTATTCTCCTAGCTTCTCCATACCTGCCTGTTAGATTCAGAAAAAAGAAATTTTCTATTCTTTACATAAAACAGAATATAGGTTAATACATTATTTTACTGTTCTATGGAAACTAGTTGGGCCGCATCAAGGCCTAGCATTTGAACCATGCTCTGATACCACATGTAAAAACCCCAAATTTTCTGAAAAATTTAAATTTTTTTTTAAATTGCATAGCATTAACATAAATGCAGTTAACTAATCATTTAATTAGTTATATGTTACCAGCTTTTTTTTTTTTTGAAATCATCTGTCAGTTATGTAAAGTTATAGAACAGTTCTTTTTAGTTTACTGACTTGTTTCTTTTTGCCACTATAAGGTGGGTTGTCATGAAAAAATGGGCTTACTTAGCTTTCAAGCTAATGCAGAAAAATTTCTCCTGTCCTTACAGATCACAGGTAAGAAGATTGGTTGCTGCATGTAAAAATTCTAAGGTCCTTATGTACAAGTTTTATTGCAATTCAGAAGTTCAGTAAGACAATAATTATTAAGCACATATCAATGCTTGTTGAGGTAAATCCATTATCTGTTCTTCTTTTTAGTAGAGATAGATTTATGTTTCTTTAAAGATTACTGAACTGCCCGATCTCTATCATAGTTTACGTTTAAGAAATCATAAATACATTTACATCATAGAGTGTATTAATAAGGGTTTACAATTTACTGTTACCAAGTTCAAACTACCCACTGATAGGGGTATAATCATGCTCATGCACCAAGTCTTATTTACACTACAACTGATTTAAAGCATATTAAAGTTGAACTTAGGTCTGATAGATAACCTACTGTAACAGGTTTTTATTCTATCCTTTTATTTATATAAAAGGATCTTATTCCCCAAAGATTATTATCCTTGAAATAATGTTCAACATAAGAGTTTTAAGGTCTGTCAATTACATGGATAAAAATCCTGTTAAGAGATTAATGGCTTCATTCTTACATGTTATCATTTCTAGGTTCGGAACATTTATCCTAGATAATGCATTCATCTAAATATTTAGTTACTATTTCCTCTCGTAGGTATTTATCAAACATAGATAAAATGGTTAGACCAAAGGGTTAACATTATAAACATGATAGTTATTATGGTTGAATCTACAACCTCCTTAAAGACAACCATTAGTATACTCTATAATTACAATATAGATGTTGGTGGAATACTCGTATAATTATTATTCTTACCTAACCATGTGTATTATACTTCCCTCCTATAATCATGTTACCAAACTTATTCTATTTAAGACTGTAAAGTGTTAAATGACAATTTATTCAATCACCTGGATGGAAAGGTCGTGAATAAGAATCATGTCTAACAAGTTTTCGGATTAAACTCTAGAGAAGAACTCTTATAAACCCTTACCTCACCCATTCCAAGCTTGTATAGGGTTATGTTGTGAACTTAACGCTCTTGAAAAGTGTAACCTTCGATAATTTATTCACTATGTAAGAAATAACATGTATAATGTTTCCAGGTCGCAGTACTAATCTATACCCACAATGATCAAAGTGTAAAATTTGATTGTAATGCATAAATGATATACTATAACGTGGCTGACTGATGGCCAAGCAACGTCAGTTTAAAAGAGTTGTACCTAACCCTAGCTCTTTAGTCTTTCCTGACCTTCAGGATCTTGCCATTCTTCCACGGAGTATTCAGCTGCTCTGCTGTTAGAGTGATGTTGTGACTGTCTTGGCTTACTTCTTCTCTCGATAACTTGTCCAGAAGCAAAATAACGATACCTTTCCCTAGCGTTGCTGTCAGTCGTAAGCCATCTGATCTCCTTTCAAGTTTTTCATTGCCTTAGTGGCTTATCCGAACCCTTACTGTAATAGCCCTACCCTTCTTCTTCTTCAGTCTCCAAAACAAGGGTAGTTCTCTCATTCAGAGAGCCGTGGCTTGAGTTGTGCAGGGTACTGTGTTTTTGTCTTTACATTGCGTACAGCACGGCTTCAGGGTTTACCTTGTCAGTCGAGAGCTGGAACCTTCCGCTGCCAATAGTTGATGAGGTTTTGTACCGCCGTTTCCTTGCAGCTGAAGATAGACCTCCTTCTTGTGCTAGTCACAGTGTTTACTAGTTATCAGTGTTCATCTTTTGGATGTGTTAAAGGTAAGAAAAGAACTCCCTCGTTTTCTTATTATTTCACTGCACATTTCCTAGTTTATAGCACTCTTTGCCTTTAATATATAATATATCTAACAGTAAGACATGGTGAATGTGTAGGTACCACTCGTCCCTCTTCTTTTCCAGCGCAGTGAGTACGAGGTTATGGAGACAATGAAAGCCACGGTAAGCCCTGGAATTTCCATGGCTATTCCACCTTATGCAAACCCTTATGGGGTAATAAGGGTTGTTCGTTGCGTCCTGAAAGTCCCTCATGGATTTTCGTTGTTTTGGTTGTTTATTCGCTATTTTTCACAGTTTGATTAAGACCCTAGCTTTACTGCAGGGCTCTCCGGCTTCGGCCGTGAGTGTATATTTTGTTTTGTATATATTACTGTGTTTAAAGTAAAAGAACAAGCTGTAAGCCTCCATATGTAATTTCTCAGTATGGCCGTGAGTTATTATTACTGAACTGGATTTTACAGTCATTATTTTTGTATATTCTGAATGAATAGGGTTTTTACCCTAAATTGGAGCTATAAACTGTCCATACAGTTTTCTATAATTTATTTACTGTACAGTTCTGAAACGTTTAATTAAAAAAAATATAAAATGTGTAAGCTCGGCCTTACGAGCCCTTTTGAGTTTGGATACCTTTGATTCCTATAGATTTGATAAAATACTTAATTTACTTTCTGCAAATACTTATGGTATTAGCAGGTAGCGTTTTCCTGTACATTAGTAATATAGCTAAGCTCAAAGTTGAGCGTTCTGTTACTCTGTTATTAGCTTACTATTGACTATGTCCTTGAATTTTTACTCTTATTATTTCCTTTATAAAATTACTGTCAAGGATTCTGTACTTGGTTTAAACCTTGACTTACTAGATATTTAAGAATTTGTAAGTGTTAACTTATAGTTTATATCCTTCAATTTATATAGGACCTTTATATTTTTATTTTATTTTAATAATGTTCTTAAGTACTGTTTATTACCTTGTAGTACAGAGAGTATAATTAGGTCAAGTTTTTAATTAGTATAAGAAGAACATTACCTTCAGTTCAACCATGTTAATACTCCTGAATGTAATAAAAGTTTATCGTTTATTAATATAATAAAGATAATATCTCTCCTGAGAGTACCAATATTTCCATGGTTAATATTTAGTTTATTTTATATCATTCTGTTATTTATTTCTTGTACCAATTATGCTAAATACTTAATAAAGTTCTGTAAATATTTAGTTTATCTTATTAGTTACGATATTTATATATACAAGAGAAAACAATTAACGCTATCTAAAGACTATCTCTTAAACATATATGTAGTAGCATTTGATTTTAATTTATGAAAGATAGGTTGATAATTCTAAATATTATTCTAGCTTAGTTCAATAAGAAGCAAAAATAATGGAAAGATTACATTACTCATATTACATAAAATTTAATCAGTTTGTTTGACAGTAGAATCTAGTCCATATTATCTAATCCTACTTCCAGTTCTGTTATTAAACATATAATAGCGCAGTTATTCTAATTCGAAAGAAAGAAACTGTATGATAAAACAATAGATAAATCTAGTCTAATTCTACTCTAGAGCGATTATTATACTCTTCTATTTATTCTTTACAAATAATAGAATTACTGCAAATAAAATATTTTACAAGGAAATAGTTTTTAACTAGGAACTCATACAACTGTCAGTAAAATATCTTTTCCGAAAATAGATAAGGAAACAAACTACTACTCTGCAATCTCATCATGCTATCCTTATTTAAATTTTACCCCTGTGCTGGAGTATGGTCTGGTAAAATCCCAGATGTGGAAAAACGCAGTGGGTTCTTATTTTTCATCAAAGATTCTATTACTGATTAACTAAAAACATTTACATCACTGAACCAGTTAAATCTTTATATCATAACTACAAACATAACATTCAACCATTCACAGTTATTAAAACAAGTACAGTTAAGTGACAGAACCTGCTTAAGCTTTGGACAACAACAGCAATGGGAGGCCGTTCCTCCCTACCAACTCCTGGAGAGCGCTCAAACAGCGACTCCTCAGGACCCCCGAGCTTGCTCTGGTATCCCTAGCTGGAACTAGGTGCAGCAGTAGTCAAATACCAGTATTCAACACTCAGTATCAAATCTGAACTTATCAGTAAGTTCTCCCAGCTAACAAGCTGTAATAAACCAAGTTACTACAGCAATCCTCTCAGAACAACTTCCTTACTATTTTCCCTTTTTCCCCAAATGAATTTCCTGAATAGCATTCCACCTGAATGTTTCTTCTCTGGAAAATATCTTAGCAACCCCAGCTCTATTCCTTGGGTACTTTTTAAAATATTGCCTAGGTCTTTTTGGGTTAGTTGTCATTTAATGAGCCACCTGCTTTGATCCCACTTTCTTGGGGGATCATGACCCCAAATATAGGGAAGTTTCCACCTGCAACTTAGGAAGTGTTTGAGGATGCTGCCACTTGTATTTTTCCCTCCACCTAGTTCCATCCACCAGTTTGACCAGGAACCTCTTTTTAACAGCTCTCCCATGCTGTTGTCTCCACAATTTATTTATTAATAATAAAATTTTCTGAATTACATTCCACTTCTGTTGACTCTTCTGAGTCATCGATTCCTACTTAGCATTAAATTTAACATAATGTCTCAAGAATATAATTAAAACAATTAACATTATTTTACAAAATTGGGGTATGTGACATACACACCCCGTTAAAATGTAACATCGTCCTCGATGTTACTTATTCTTCATCCTCTGCAACCTCCTGGAATAGATTCGGGTATGCTTCCCGCATCTTACTTTCCAGTTCCCAAGTAGCCTCTTTAGGACTAAGGTGCTTCCATTGCACCTTCACCTGTCAAATGGCACGGTTCCACAGAGTAATTTCCCTCCTCCCGAGGATACAGTTCAGTTCCACCAGAATTTCTCCTTCTGGTTCCACCTGTACAACATTCCAATCAATCACATGAGTAGCATCATGAACATACTTTTTCAGAACAGAAATATGAAAAACATTATGCACTTTCAAGTTAGGTGGTAACGCTAGCTGATATGCAACTTGACCAATTCTAGATAAAATTTCAAACGGACCACAGTAACGTGGTGCTAGTTTTGCACAACTCCCCAGTATTAGGGGGCTTTTCTTTGGTTGTACCTTTATAAACACATGCTCACCTACCTAGAACTCTTTGGGAGTTCTTTTCAAATCTGCTTGGCTCTTTTGTCGATCCTATGCCACCTTCAAATTTTCCTGCACTTGTTTCACAATCTGTTCCATTTCCTTCAATAATTCAGGTCCTTACACCAATCTATCTACTGGATTATTCCAGGAGATAGGAGTGTTGCATTTACGCCCATACAAAATTTCAAATGGAATAAACTTAGCTAATGAGTGGTAGTTATTATTATATGCAAACTCTGCTAAATGCAAGTAGTCCTCCCACTTACCTGGCTGACCCTTAACATACATTCTTAACAGATCTTCCAGCACCTGATTCACTCTTTCAGTCTGTCCGTCTGTCTATGGATGGAAAGAGGTGCTGAAATTCAGTGTTGTGTTTAATCCCTTAAATAAGGACCTCCAAAAGTTCCCTGTGAATTTAGGATCCCTGTCTGAAATGACAACCTTAGGTACTCCATGTAACCTAAAAATCTTCTTTAAAAATATATCAGCTATGTTGGCAGCCTTGTAAGTAGTCTTAACATGAATGAAATGTGCTGCTTTACTTAACTTGTCAATCACCACCATAATTGAATCATTCTGATTCTGATTTCTGGGCAATCCAGTAATAAAATCCAAACTGATTATCTCCCATTTTCAACTAGGAATAGGTAATGGTTGTAGTAAACCAGCTGGATGTTGGTGTTTAGTTTTCACTTGTTGATAGTCCAAACATCTAGCTATGTATTCAGCTACTTCAGATTTCATATTAGGCCAGAAATATTCTTTCCTTAACATCGTTACAGTCTTTTGGTAACCTGGATGTCCTGAGTAAGGTGTTTTATGAACTTCATCCAAAATCAGCAACTTAACCTTAGACACATTAGGCACATACAGTTTGTCTTTAAACAATAAAAATCCATCTTTATTTAGACTATAACCTTTTATTAATCTTTCTATAGGTTCTTCTTTAGCTGTAACTTGTAACTTTTGATAAATTTCATCTTGTTTTACCCCTTCTGTAAGCTGTTCATTTAAATCAGAATCATAAGTTTTGATTGCTGCTGCAAAGTTCAGCTTTTCATTTCTACTCAAAGCATCAGCTACCTTATTTTCTTTTCATTTTATGTGTTGGATTTCAAAATCATATCCACTCAAGAAGGCCAACCACCTTGCTTGTCATGCATTTAAGTTGGGCTGATCTAAAAGGTATTTCAGTCCTTTATTATCAGTCATTAAGATAAATTTTATGCCTATTAAATGATGTTGCCACATTTTTAAGGCATGTATAACAACAACAAGTTCTAATTCATAAGTTGCATAATTATTTTCGTGGATCTTTAACTTCCTGGACTCATAGGCAATGACATGCCCGTCTTGAGTCAGCACACCACCTAAACCATCATTACAAGCATCGGTGCATACCACGAAATCCTTATTAGGATATGCTATTCTTAGAATAGGCGCAGTTGTTAATAAGGTTTTTAATTTCTTAAAACTTTCTTCACACTTTAAGTTCCAGTCAAATTTCTTGCCTTTCTTTTGCAAGGAAGTGATTGGATTAGCTATTTTTGAAAAACCTTCAATGAATCTCCGGTAATAACCGGTAATTCCCATGAATGACCTAACATCTACTACGTCCTTTGGAACTGGCCAATCTTCGATTGCCGAATCTTTTCAGGATCAACTGAAATCCCTTCCTTAGTCACTATGTGACCTAAGTACTGGATTTCATCTTTAAAGAAATCACACTTGCTAAACTTCACAAAGAGCTGTTGCTCTCGTAGCTCTTGTAAAACTATCCATAAGTGTTCCTTATGTTCCACTTCATTTTTAGAATAAATTAATATGTCATCGATAAACATGAAAACAAATTTATCTAAGTATTTATGCATTATATTATTCATTAGGCACATAAAGACAGATGGGGCATTGGTAAGCCCAAATGGCATTACGACAAATTCGTAATGTCCATGCCTTGTTCTGAAGGCTATCTTGAAGATGTCCTCATCTTTAATTCTTACTTGATGATATCCTGATCTTAGGTCTATCTTTGAGAAAACCGTAGCTCCACGTAGCTGATCAAACAAATCATCTATGTGGGGCAACGGATATTTGTTTTCAATAGTCATCTTATTTAGTTGACGGTAATCTATGCATAGTCGCATAATTCCATCTTTCTTTTTGACAAAGATGGCCGGTGTTCCCCAAGGGAACACACTAGGTCGAATGTACTTCTTATCTATTAATTCTTTTAACTGTGATTTTAGCTCATTGAGTTCTAAAATATTCATACGATACGGAGCTTTCGAGCTAGGTACAACACCTGGTACCAGCTCAATAGTGAAATCCAGTTCCCTCCTAGGAGGTAATCCTGGAATTTCCTTTGGAAAAAAATCAGTAAATTCATTTAAAATAGGAATGTCTTCTATTTTTAACTTATCTTTTTCATACTTACTTGCCTCATCTATAATAGTTACAGCATAAGATTTACACCCTTTCCTGACTGCTTTTTTAAGTTGTAAAGCAGAAATCTGCCTAATTACAGTTTTCCTAGGAACACCTTTAACCTTTACTGGTTGTTCATTATTATTTATGCACGTAAAGGTTTTATCATAACAGTTTAAAACTACCTTATGCTGCTCTAACCAATCCATACCAATCAGTAAATCATACGAGCCAAGTGGTAAAACATTAAGCTTAAATGTAGTTTTAAAATCATCCATCAGTAAAGCACATTCTTTCACACAACATGTTACCTTCCTTTTTTCCCCAGTGGCTAATTGAACTAACCAGGAACTATCAAACTTTTCAACAATCAATTTACACTTTTCCACTATCTGAGGTGAAATGTAACTAAGACTAGCCCCTGGATCAATTAAAATGGTTACTGGGGTTTGGTTAACCATACCTTCTACTTCCACCATGGAAGTCTGGTAATTAGCTTGGAAGTTCTCTAACGTTGCATTTATTCTGGGCATAGTCCTTGCAAGTTCTCCAACAATCATTTCATCATGCACAGTGTGAATATTGTTGTTTGACTTTTTCCGATTTGGGCAGACTGAGGCATAGTGCGGGCCATTACATTCCCAGCACTTAATAGGCTCCTTTCGTTCAAAATTCTTAGTGAAATTTCCATGATTGTTTGCAGCTTCCTTGCCTTTAAAGTTACTAGAATTATTAGATTTATTAGAAGCACCATTTCTATTTCCCTGGAAGTTCTTACTGTTAGAATAATTTATGTTCTTATTATTCTTGAAATTCTTCTGGGGTACAAATTCCTTTTTCTTGAACTCAGGCCGATTACTGTTCTTTTTAGCCTTCCAGTTGGCTATACCTTCTTTCTTTCTGTTCTGTTCAAAACAAAAAAATTCTTTCCTCATGGCTTCTTCCAGAGTCTTCGGGTTATCATACTCGATTCTGTCCTTGATGTGATATGGCAAACAGCTGAGAAACCGCTGCACTTTAGGTTTCTCATCGACTAAATAAGGTACATACCTTAACAAGCTTAAGAATTTACTGTTTAAGTCCTTCATAGTCATGGATCCTAACTTTAATTCGTAAAATTCTTTAGCTCTTTCTTCATAATATTGTTCGGACAGAAATTTCTTCTTGAAGTACCTTTTAAAGGTACCCCAATTAACTTCTTTTTCCTTGATCCCCTTGACTCTTTTCAGATCTTGCCACCATATGTCTGCTTTTTCAGAGAGATTATAGATGGCCATTCTTTCCTTCAGCTAATTTGAATAGTTGTATATCTGAAAATACTTCCTCATCCTGGATAAACAGGACTCTGCTTCCTCCCCTTTTTTGGTCTCTCTGTTGAAAGTTGGGGGCTTTATTTTTTTTAACTCCCCGGAAATCTCTTCATATGGTCTGTACTTCTTCTTTCTATCATACAACTTAGCCTCACTACTGTCACTAGTAGTGTAATAACTTTGTTGTTCCTTGAACCCTTCAGATGATGAACTGCTTTCAGCTTTAGCCAGCTTCATCTTCTTAGATCCTTTCTGATGGCTAGCTTCCTCAGATTCAGATCTTTTGCTCCTCCCTTCAGTCTGAAATTTTTCCATCAAAATTTGGTTCAACTCTTCTTGAGTCTTCAAAATCCTTTCATTGCCCTTCTTGACTGATTCCATTTCAGTCTTCAAATCCTTTATAGTCTACATCATCTCTGAGGAGTGAGCAGTTACCTCTTCTAACATAGGTTCTCTGGACATTTGTCTAGTCTCGGTGTTTGGAGACTCCTCCTGAGCGTATTCTCCTAGCTTCTCCATACCTGCCTGTTAGATTCAGAAAAAGAAATTTTATGTTGTTTACATAAAACAGAATATAGGTTAATACATTATTTTACTGTTCTATGGAAACTAGTTGGGCTGCATCAAGGCCTAGTATTTGAACCATGCTCTAATACCACATGTCAAAACCCCAAATTTTTTGAAAAATTTAATTTTTTTTTGAAATTGCATAGCATTAACATAAATGCAGTTAACTAATCATTTAATTAGTTATATGTTACCAGCTTATTTTTTTTTGAAATCATCTGTCAGTTATGTAAAGTTATAGAACAGTTCTTTTCATTTTACTGACTTGTTTCTTTTTGCGACTATAAGGTGGGTTGTCATGAAAAAATGGGCTTACTTAGCTTTCGAGCTAATGCAGAAAAATTTCTCCTGTCCTTACAGATCATAGGTAAGAATATTGGTTGCTGCATGTAAAAATTCTAAGGTCCTTATGTACAAGTTTTATTACAATTCAGAAGTTCAGTAAGACAATAATTATTAAGCACATATCAATGCTTGTTGAGGTAAATCCATTATCTGTTCTTCTTTTTAGTAGAGATAGATTTATATTTCTTTAAAGATTACTAAACTGTCCAATATCTATTATAGTTTACGTTTAAGAAAGCATAAATACATTTACATCGTAGAGTGTATTAATAAGGGTTTACAATTTACTGTTACCAAGTTCAAACTACCCACTGATAGGGGTATAATCATGCTGATGCACCAAGTCTTATTTACACTACAACTGATTTAAAGCATATTAAAGCTGAACTTAGGTTTGATAGATAACCTACTGTAACAGGTTTTTATTCTATCCTTTTATTTATATAAAAGGAGCTTATTCCCCAAAGATTATTATCCTTGAAATAATGTTCAACATAAGAGTTTTAAGGTCTGTCAATTACATGGATAAAACTCCTGTTAGGAGATTAATGGCTTCATTCTTACATGTTATCATTTCTAGGTTCGGAACATTTATCCTAGATAATGCATTCATCTAAATATTTAGTTACTATTTCCTCTCGTAGGTATTTATCAAACATAGATAAAATGGTAAGACCAAAGGGTTAACATTATAAACATGATAGTTATTATGGTTGAATCTACAACCTCCTTAAAGACAACCATTAGTATACTCTATAATTACAATATAGATGTTGGTGGAATACTCGTATAATTATTATTCTTACCTAACCATGTGTATTATACTTCCCTCCTATAATCATGTTACCAAACTTATTCTATTTAAGACTGTAAAGTGTTAAATGACAATTTATTCAATCACCTGGATGGAAAGGTCCTGAATAAGAATCATGTCTAACAAGTTTACGGATTAAACTCTAGAGAAGAACTCTTATAAACCCTTACCTCACCCATTCCAAGCTTGTATAGGGTTATGTTGTGAACTTAACGCTCTTGAAAAGTGTAACCTTCGATAATTTATTCACTATGTAAGAAATAACATGTATAAAGTTTCCAGGTCGCGGTACTAATCTATACCCACGATGATCAAAGTGTAAAATTTGATTGTAATGCATAAATGATATACTATAACGTATTCACAATTATTTGTTTAATATTTACGTCGTTATTGAGTTATAATACAAGGCTTATATAAATATGTTAACGAGCTCTTATTATCTCCATGCAATAATAGGTTGACTTCGGCTGAGGATTGATGTCGAACCTTTTGAACTCGTCCCAATAATTTACAATATCGTAATTGGTGATGGCTCATCGATACTATAGAGAAATTACCTATCACATGCAATTATTTGCATGGAAACGTGGCTGACTAATGGCCAAGCAACATTAGTTTAAAAGAGTTGTACCTAAACCTTGCTCTTTAGTCTTTCCCGACCTTCGGGCTCCTACCATTCTTTCGCGGAGTATTCGGCTGCTCTGCTGCTCGAGTGATGATGTGACTGTATTGTCTTACTTCTTCTCTCGATAACCTGTCCAGAAGCAAAATAACAATACCTTTCCCTAGCGGTGCTGTCAGTCGTAAGTCATCTGATCTCCTTTCAAGTTTTTTGTTGCCTTAGTGGCTTATCCGAACCCTTACTGTAACAGCCCTACCCTCCTTCTTCTTCAGCCTCCAAAACGAGGGTAGTTCTCTCATTCAGAGAATCATGGCTTGAGTTGTGCAGGGTGTTGTGTTTTTGTCTTTACATTGAGTACATCATGGATTCAGGGTTTACCTTGTCAGTCGAGATCTAGAACCTTCCGCTGCCAGTAGTTGATGAGGTTTTGTACCGCCATTTCCTTGCAGCTGAAGATAGACCTCCTTCTCATGCTAGTCACAGTGTTTACTGGTTATCAGTGTTCATCTTTCGGATGTGTTAATCGTAAGAAAAGAACTCGCTCATTTTCTTATTATTTCACTGCACATTTCCCAGTTTATAGCACTCTTTGCCTTTAATATATAATATATCTAAAAGTAAGACATGGTGAATGTGTAGGTACCACTCGTCCCTCTTCTTTTCCTGCACATTGAGTACGAGTTTATGGCAACAATGAAAGCCACGGTAAGCCCTGGACTTTCCATGGCTATTCCACCTTATGAAAACCCTTATGGGGTAATAAGGGTTGGTCGTTGCGGCCTGAAAGACCCTCATGGCTTTTGGTTGTTTTGGTTGTTTATTCGTTGTTTTTCACAATTTGATTAAGACCCTAGCTTTACTGCAGGGCTCTCCGGCTTCGGCCGTGAGTGTATATTTTGTTTTGTATATATTACTGTGTTTAAAGTAAAAGAACACGCTGTAAGCATCCATATGTAATTTCTTAGTACGACCGTGAGTTATTATTACTAAACTGAATTTTATAGTCATTATTTTTGTATATTCTGAATGAATAGGGTTTTTACCCTAAATTGGAGCTATAAACTGTCCATACAGTTTTCTATAATTTATTTACTGTACAGTTCTGAAACGTTTAATTAAAAAAAATATAAAATGTGTAAGCTCGGCCTTACGAGCCCTTTTGAGTTTGGATACCTTTGATTCCTGTAGATTTGATCAAATACTTAATTTACTTTCTACAAATACTTATGGTATTAGCAGGTAGGGTTTTCCTGTACATTAGTAATATAGTTAAGCTCAAAGTCGAGCGTTATGTTACTCTGTTATTAGCTTACTATTGACTATGTCCTTGAATTTTTACTCTTATTATTTCCTTTATAAAATTACTGTCAAGGATTCTGTACTTGGTTTAAACCTTGACTTACTAGATATTTAAGAATTTGTAAGTGTTAACTTATAGTTTATATCCTTCAATTTATATAGGACCTTTATATTTTTATTTTATTTTAATAATGTTCTTAAGTATTGTTTATTACCTTGTAGTACAGAGAGTATAATTAGTTCCATTTTTTAATTAGTATAAGAAGAACATTACCTTCAGTTCAACCATGTTAATACTCCTGAATGTAATAAAAGTTTATCGTTTATTAATATAATAAAGATAATATCTCTCCTGAGAGTACCAATATTTCCATGGTTAATATTTAGTTTATTTTATATCATTCTGTTATTTATTTCTTGTACCAATTATGCTAAATACTTAATAAAGTTCTGGAAATATTTAGTTTATCTTATTAGTTACGATATTTATATATACAAGAGAAAACAATTAACACTATCTAAAGACTATCTCTTAAACATATATGTAGTAGCATTTGATTTTAATTTATGAAAGATAGGTTCATAATTCTAAATATTATTCTAGCTTAGTTCAATAAGAAGCAAAAATAATGGAAAGATTACATTACTCATATTACATAAAATTTAATCAGTTTGTTTGACAGTAGAATCTAGTCCATATTATCTAATCCTACTTCCAGTTCTGTTATTAAACATATAATAGCGCAGTTATTCTAATCCGGAAGAAAGAAACTGTATGATAAAACAGTAGATAAATCTATTCTAATCCTACTCTAGAGCGATTATTATACTCTTCTATTTATTCTTTACAAATAATAGAATTACTGCAAATAAAATATTTTACAAGGAAATAGTTTTTAACTAGGATCTCATACAACTGTCAGTAAAATATCTTTTCCGAAAATAGATAAGGAAACAAAATACTACTCTGCAATCTCATCATGCTATCCTTATTTAAATTTTACCCCTGTGTTGGAGTACGGTCTGGTAAAATCCCAGATGTGGAAAAACGCAGTGGGTTCTTATTTTTCATCAAAGATTCTATTACTGATTAACTAAAAACATTTACATCACGGAACCCGTTAAATCTTTATATCATAACTACAAACATAACATTCAACCATTCACAGTTATTAAAACAAGTACAGTTAAGTGACAGAACCTGCTTAAGATTTGGACAACAACAACAATGGGAGGCCGTTCCTCCCTACCAACTCCTGGAGAGCACTCAAACAGCGACTCCTCAGGACCCCCGAGCTTGCTCTGGTCTCCCTGGCTGGAACTAGGTGCAGCAGTAGTCAAATACCAGTCTTCAACACTCAGTATCAAATCTGAACTTATCAGTAAGTTCTCCCAGCTAACAAGTTGTAATAAACCAAGTTATTGCAGCAATCCTCTTAGAACAACTTCCTTATTGTTTTCCCTTTTTCCCCAAATGAATTTCCTGAATAGCATTCCACCTGAATGTTTCTTCTCTGGAAAATATCTGAGAAACCCCAGCTCTATTCATTGGGTACTTTTTAAAAGATTGCCTAGGTCTTTTTGGGTTAGTTGTCATTTAATGAGCCACCTGCTCTGATCCCACTTTCTTGGGGGATCATGACCCCAAATATAGGGAAGCTGCCACCTGCAACTTAGGAAGTGTTTGAGGATGCTGCCACTTGTCTTTTTCCCTCCACCTAGTTCCATCCACCAGTTTGACTAGTAACCTCTTTTTAACAGCTCTCCCATGTTGTTATCTCCATAATTTATTTATTAATAATAAAATATTCTGAATTACATTCCACTTCTGTTGACTCTTCTGAGTCATCGGTTCCTACTTAGCATTAAATTTAACATAATGTCTTAGGAATATAATTAAAACAATTAACATTATTTTACAAAATTGGGGTATGTGACATGTTTCATGTTACTCAGTAGTGTATTGCTCCAGTCGTAAATTGTGGGTCTCATGCACTCCACTGCATAGAACATCAGAGGCCGCGAGGCCTGGTGGAGTGATTCCAAGCCTGCTATCCTGCCCAATGTCAATAATATGGCCTTTAGGCCCAGCACCTATATAGTGTTGGTAGGGACTTGACTCCCCACCTTCTCTATGTCTGGATAGTAGTACACTGCAATGTACTCATCGATAGTCAGGCCACCTCCTGGCCCACCACAAGAACGAAGGTTCACTACTTCCCCTCGTCTAGAAATCCCTGTAATGAAGTATATGTCCTCCACCTCTATAGTGAGGGACATCCCATCTATCTGGAAAGACTCCGATTCTGGATCCCAGTAATCCACCAGCATTTGTAATAGTCTTGGTTTGGCCCTCAAACCACCAAGACAACCGAACTTGTAGAGTCCACATGTAGGTAGAGCTTGTTGAGCCATTAGATCGGCCCTTACTACTTCCTCTACCTTACCATGTTCATGCTCTCTCCACTCTAGGACCATCCTACACAAGAAATTGCAAATTTTCCCATTAGATTATTGAAAAAACCTTATGCGCGGCCTCATATGCAACTGTTTTCAAAACAGCCGCGTATGTACGCGGGTTTGGGGGCATTTTCTGCGTATATCCAGCCCTATACGTGGAAAACCCTCAATTTCCACATGGGCCACAGCGCCCATTTTAGTTTGTCCTAGAAATCTTAATTGATCATGGAATTTCATAAAAATTGCATCGAAATGAAAGAGAAGAGCATGGGTAAATACCTGGAAGAAACGGTAGTGGATTCCGTCGGCTGAATCTCCTGGAATTCGCTGTTGAAAATCTGAGCTCAAATGGGTAAAAGTTTCAAATGTTTTATAATATTTTGAATTGTTTACTATTTATAGAACTTTTTCAAATATTTGAAAATTTTTACCCCCTTTTCCTATAGTTTCGACATTTTCTAACCATTTTGGACCGTTTTTGACATAATTCATGATGTACAGGACCTTTTTCAATGTCGTTTCAGCCGTTGGATTGACCCGTTCATGCTGATCTCAGGTATCATGTCTAAACTTGCATATAGGTTAGGTTTCATCACTGTTTTCATTTTGCATAACCTTATGATCATCTCATCATGACCTTAGGTACGAACCCACTCTATTATGTTACAGAACCTTCTTGTTGCTTTAGAAGTGGCATGATATGAGTGGTAGAGCTTCACCTTACACGGGTACCCTAGTTAGCGCATTATTTGCATTTGGTGCCCATGCTAATGTTTTCTCCTTTAGGGTGTGGGAGTCTGTTGTATAGTACCGCCATGACATTTCACAAGAGCCTCATACTCCTCTTGATATTTTGCTGGCCTATTTCCCTCAGGACTCCCTCATGTCAAGTTGTGAATGCATTATCATGAGCTTTGCCTGCTTTATTAAGATTTGATCCGGCTCCCTTGACATTGCATATTCAGCCATATAGCCCGAGCTTGTCTCATGTCTAGCTATGCAAAGCCATCTTTTATATCCTTCGCAGCTTGTTTCCCTTTAACCGGGAGGGGATTTTCCCCGGAGTGTCGATATCCTACACATGTATCCTTGCATTGAGCATAGGTATGTTCCACCACTTGGAACTACTTTGTTTGCCCTTATGACACTTGTCTCCTCCTAGTCTGTAACTATAAAGCCACTTTATTCTTTTTTAAGCTTTTTAAATAACTGAAAAAGTCCAAAAAAAAATAAAAAACCAAAAATCCAGACAAGGAAAGATGTTATCCGTGGTAGCTATCGAGTCATGTCGCCTTCGAACAGAGCACTGTATATCACATCCATTGTTTGGGTTATAGTATGACTTTAGGAGCTGTACTCGTTTATCTAAGTTTATCTCCACCAACTGGTTAAGCTTCCAGTCCCTATGGAGCCTATGTTGATTCCTCCTATGTCGTAGAGATGTCCCAGTTTGTATATCGAGTCTATGCTTCCTTCATTCAGTCACCATACACCGTTATGCTCTTGTTCGAAGGAAGTTGAAGCTTGAGTCGGAAATTCCTCAGTTATCTTGACTTTGCATGTCGACCATTCTCGGTACAGTTACTGGTTCATGCACCTTATGATCGAGTCCTTCCACATTATACAGCTTTGCTGAGTACCTCGTGTTGGATGATGGGGGATGCCTTAATTCCCTCCTTCCAGTGGATTTCATCCCATCGACTTCAGATCATTTATTATGGGATTGGAATCTAGAGTCATTTTGAGTTCCTTGAGACTTGCAGTCATTAGTGGTAGGTTCTCTCGCCATCGACAATCTTTGGGAATACATCAATGTCCCCTGATCGATGGATCCTCTCAAGTGTTCGACCTAAACACATTTATTCACACTTGTTAATTTGCACTCTAGTACCTTGATTCCCATTTTCATTATCGGTGGGTGATCTCGCGTCTGTTAACAGTATACATTAATGACCGGTAATTAGACAATGGACTACTATGTTTGACGTCGACACCTCTATTCGCAGAGTAGGACATGTACTCGTAGTGGTTTGTGTAGAAGACCTTCCAGATTGGTCGCATCTCGTATATGCTACCTCCTTGATCATGCCAGTGTTCATGAGATTTCAGCTCTCATGACTTGATTCCAGTATATGTCAGACATTTCCAGCCATTATGGAGATCTTGATCTGTTATATATCTTTATCCATTATTGAGATCATGGTCCTTTGTATATCTTCATCATGGATATTCTGATCTATGTATATTGTACATGGTGATGACCACTTATGTGATATCTTGTATCATGCCTATTCATGTCCATTGTACTCTTATGTATCCGGGACTGCTATATGTATTTGCAATTATATGCAGAGTTGTACTATGCTGATTGGATGGCTGGTCTTCCATTTGGGATACTTCATCACTCCACTTCTGGGATGGACTTATAATGTATTTTGGCCATCGTATGACCCCTCTGACCTCACACATTAGGGGGAATCTGTTATAGCTGATTTCACCACTCCAGGTGAATCACACTTTGTATGGCCTTCCCCTGTCCCGCTGCAGACTCCATAGACCCCATGGACCATTTTTTGTCCTTTGATGTTTCCTTGACCATCCCTAAAAACATGTGAAAAATTATACACATGACTTTTAAACCTATAAGCACGTATATACGTAGGTTTGACCACTAAAACCGCATACATCGGGATGTGTACAAAATCCAAATCCTTTTGGAGTTTTCCTTGACATGGATTTGACTCACTTGACTCATGGCCTTGCCTATGCCTTGAGATCACTCAGATTCGACCTTCATTACCCCTTTGAAAAGCTATATAAGGAACTCTATGGTACATTGAAGGCATATGAGAGAATTGAGAGCAAAGAAACTATAGTCCATTGTTGCTGGAACTTATGCTTGAGTCTGCATCCCTTTGTCCCTTAGAGCACTAGTGTGTTCTTCCCAAGCTTGCCTTTTGCTTGTGAGCTTGCTATCGAGAGATGGAGGATTGAAGTGGTGGAGGTCCAAGTGGGGGATTCAGTTTCTTCGGTTCGCAGATGTGTCGTTAGAGGTTGTATCTTGTAATCTCTGATTTATATTAATAGAAATATCTTTTCCTGTCCAATAATGTGTGTTTGAATGAATATTTTATCCATTGGATTATGTCAAATGCTTATACATTATTGATTATATATGCTAGAATAGATCTAACACCATGATATATAGAATGCTTGTATTGTTTACTTGTTGTTGAGGAAGTAATCTATCAATTCAAGCTGAAGTTGGAAAGCTCAAAGGGGATCTACTTCAACCGTTCGGAATAAGGTACGAGGTCTGATCCTTTAGTGTTAGACATTTACTTTCTATTACATATTGGAAAGGATTGATTTTTGGAATCATGATGTCTGTTGTGGTACCCCAAGCCATAGGAATTTCTCTCTGTAACAAAGATTGAGTCAGAAAGACATATCTTAAGATCAATCTGCAAGTTGCAGGCTGCAAGGTGCTACCCATATTTCTCATTCCATATGAAGAGCATCTTGGTGGTTTTTCCCATATGGGTTTCCATGTTATTTCCTATGTCATATGTGAATGTTGTTGAATGGTGAATGTGTATGTGAATGTTTTCTTATCTTACCTATTTACAGTTATAGTTTCTTTGAGTGTATGTCACAATATAAATGAATGACTATTTAAAATTATTGTTGGACTATTGTGTATGAGTTCATGGTTAAGTCTTCTAATTTAAAGGATAAGTCACGAATTGTCTGTCAAGTGTAAGGGATCGAATGCATCACATAGTTGCACCAGTTGTTAAGATATTAAGGATGAGGTCGTGTCACGCGAGTGACCTGTGGCGCTTGGTTGTGCCACTGTCGCAGAGTGGAAGACTCCATCCCATTGTCTTTGTTGAGCGCCTTGGATGTGCACCAAGGGACTATACTCCCCCGCCAACTGCGAAAACATGGTTTTGGCAATTACCCATTAAAATATCTCGGGTGAGATTGCACTTTCCTCGTGGGCATTGCTGACTGAGCTTTCTCTACCGAGCCGATGTCTTGTGGTGTCTTCTTGGTATTGTGTTGAGGATGAACCATGGGTTGAGACAAGAAGGAGAAATAGGCCAACAAATGGTTCCATTGCCAATACCATTAACCATTTGATTCGAGGGAAATGTTGTGGCATATGACGAAGAATGAGATAGAGGACTGGTTTGAGTCTAAGACACTATCATTTGCACAAGAGGAGAGCACAAGATCTCAGTTTAGCGCAGAAAACTGGGTGGACGAGTACATATATTCGGATATTCATGGGATATTATTTGCAGAGTTTCCCATTGTACTGCATGAGTGGCTGTCAAGAGTGGAAAGAAGGCAAACAAACTTCCAGAGAAGAGAAGTAGTTGAGTGGAGTGATCAGTTGGTGCACGAAGTAACCAGTGTAAGTAACACCATCTCTAGAGTTTTTGATTTTTTGTTGGGTTGACAGTATTTTGAAAGGATATATTACTAATTTTGCATCAAAGGCTATAACCTCATATAGTGAGGCTGAAAGAAATTTTTTCCAAGGACCCTGAAGAAGATACTTGTTTTCTATCAGTACATGGATCAATATGCCCATGTATGAGAAGGGTATCTTGCAGTTGAGTAGTTGAGTCACATACCCTGGAGGAAGGCTATTTTGCAGATGACTTGTCAAAAAAATGGGAAATGGTGAGTTGAAATGTTCCCAGGAAGTAAAGATCCTGAACTAGAAGCTGGATTCCTAAGGAGTGGAAGGAGATTCAGATCAGGGAAGAGAAGAAATATAGAGGAAGGTCGATGAGCTCCTAGTCTATTTGAAGAGAGTGAACACGAACTTTAGTCGCAAGTAGACAAAGGGTCTTGCGAAGAAGAGGAGGACTATAGCCTGATCTTGGAAGGAGAAAAAGACTCTAAAGAGACTGAAGAGACACCAAGGTCAGGATGCAACTACATCACACTAGGAGTATTGCCATAGGTAATATCTAGAGCCTCATCTCCTGAAAGAGTTGTTAATACTGATAGTTCTAGCACTCCGACTGGAGAAAACAACTCTATTATATCAGTCATTAGATAACCCCAACACCAATGCAATGGCTAGGGAGGATATTCAGTTACCTACATTCAATGGTAATGGAGCAGAAGATCCAAAGCAACATTGGTTCATCTATGAAGCTATTTGGATGGTTCGCTTAGTTCAGAATGTGGACTTAAAGAAAGAACAGATGATCATGACTCTAAGGGGTTGTGCGCTCGACTAGTTTATGAAGTTTTGCATGGTACCACTAGGAACACCATAGAAAACCATTGAAGATATACAAGCCGCAATGATTTTTGAGTTTAGAAAACCTAAATCTAAGCCACAGTGTATCATTTAGATCAAGGAAATCAAACAAGAATTGGCAGAGTCAGTATCGGACTTTGACCAACTGTTTAAGATTTTGATGGCCAAAGTAAGTTTCTAGATGTCAGATGTTCAGCATAAGGAGTGGTTTGTTGTTGCACTACTACCACACATCTGGGGCCCATTGATGCAACAAATGATTGAGTCATAGACGAAAGCGCTAGAATTGGAGATGAAGCTAGAAGCTTCACCAATCGGTGATGGTGCCGCAGGGATGGTGCAGATTCAGTCACAGTTGGATAATTTGATGATACAAATTTAGGACATTAAGAAGGTTAAGGAATCCCACGTATATTTATGATGCACAAAATCCAGAATAGACGAAAACACTAAGGTTAATTGTCTGACCTTCATGAATTATGTCTCATCCAGTGCGCCAAACCCATTAAGTGCCCATGGACTACCCTAGTGTCATATATGCCAGAATAGAGGACACCATGACGAATACTATCTATACTTGAAAAATATTGTAAGAACTCTCACAAACCTATTATGTAAATTCTGCAAGTCCGCAAGGCATGAAGAGAAGGATTGCGGAGCATACCAGCTCCTGAAGGAAAAGACGGCCGAAACATACTTAATGAAGAATGAGGGGTAGACTTAGACTGAATCGGTGCAAGAATCATATCAACCTATGCATTCCCCACCCAATCAGTATCAGAACTAGTACTAGCCTCAGTATGCACTGCAACAACCATATGCATAGCAGAATCACTATCAACCACAATATCAATAGAATCAGTACCCACCGCATCAACCCTACCCTCAAGGAAGGGGTGGTGGAGACTTCATAGGCCGAGGAGGAGGAGGAGGATTTGGTAGAGGAAGGGGTCAAGTTACATGCTATAGCTGTGGACAACCAGGTCACTATGCCAGAGATTTCCTGGAACCTGCGAAGACATGTTCATACTGTAAGGGACAGGACCATAATGTGGAGCAATGTCCTTAGTTGATTGCAAAATGGCAGGCTAGGACCATCACAGGTTCTAACCCTGTGCAGTATCCAAACCCAAAGTCTAATATTAACTTGCACGTTCAGATGATTTCTACTAAGCTATAGATCCAAACGTTGATGATGTAACATGAGGAGGTACTGCGACTGGGGCTGATCAAGAAACCCCACCAAAACAACTGCAGCCACAAGTACGACCCGTGACGTAGAAGAAGGTACCATTCGACGTACATAAATAGAATCAAGTATTCATGGATGTGCAATGTGATTTTGTGGATCTAGAAGAACCATCAACACCAGAAGAAGTCAAGGAGATGCCTGGACAATTTCAACAGATATTTCAGAAGAAGACTCCACAAAAGGTTAGTAAGCTCAAGTTGTTTCTATCAAGTAGCTTAGCACTAATACAAGATAAATATGCTATCGCAGCAATACAAGTGCTGATAGAAGAAACACCAGTATAGACACAACCTACAAAGAAAGTTAACCAGGTCAACAAAAAATTCAAAACAGGACGCGAGTTAAGAATAACTGCATAGATAGGGGATTATGATATGGATTATATCATTTTAGACTTGGGCTCTGATGTCAATATTCTAACGTGACAAACATGGGAAGGTATGGGCAAGCCACGCTTGGACTGGTCTCATGTCCAGCTATGACTTGCAAATCAGGCAAAGGTCCTCCTGATTGGTATATTGAATCAAGTTCCTGTCGACATTGAAGGGTTGCGCACATTTGCAGACTTTGAAGTCATTAACATTGTTGATGACACAAATCCATATCCCACATTGATGGGGATATATTGGGCCATAGACAATCAGACCATTATCAATTTCAAGAAAAGGATCCTCTCATTCGAGGATAATGAGATGAGAGTAGTGTCTCCCATTGATCATGTTTGTGCTAGAAATTGTTCCTAGACTGCCACAAGAACAAGCTAACACAATCTCAAAAATAAAACAAAATGAAATTGGTTTTTAATGGTTTTGGTTTAAAAATTTATCAACAAGGAGGTAAAAAACATAAACAAGCTAACACAAGAACCAGATCATGAACAACTTTGAATAACTAGGGATCAAACACATATGAATAAACCATAAACATTACACATATAATGCTGATTCCATCCACAAGATACAAGCATTTGCAGGAGTAAAAACCTTAAAAAAGAAATGAAGTTGTATTTTGAGTAATCAAATAGATTATAAACAAAGCCACCATAGCAGGTAAAATGGTTTATCAGTATGAATATAACCAATAACAGTATTTGAAACTTACACAAGAGTTATCAGTCTTAGCTTGAGATACATAAGCTCTAGAACCTCTCCTTGAGTCAAAATTCAAACCTTACCTCTATCTCATTTCCTACTTTTATCTTTTTCTATCAAAAAATGGTTACATAACTGACAAAACTAACTTTCTAGGTCAAGATTCGAAACAGTTACAAAAATAATTGTATTTTCAAACTTAATAAACTATTAACTATTACCAACTAAACTACTTGACACCTATCACTAGTAGCCTTCATAGATTCTTGGCTGCCTCAACCAACAAAGAAATTCCTTCTAAAGCACATGACTGTCTTTTACTTCATTGCTGCTCTTCTTCTAAATATTCAATCTTCTTTAATAATCCCTCGTTCTACTCTTTTTTTGAAGGACTATGCAAACAATTAGCTTTATTAATCCATGATGAAAAATAGATCTAGTGGAAGGACAGAGGTATGTCGAGCCTACCTACAATGAGGGACAAGGATAATATCTCGACAAGATCTATAATGTCACTGCCATGCAAGAAGACTATATTAATCTAACAACAGATGGAAACCTGAGTTGGAAGAGTGCTAGTTCCTACACGTCCGACTCAGGGGAGGCATTGGAGAACTAGAAAAATAGGATACATGAGGTCTCTATGAGGAGGTGAGCAAGAGTTACAAGGTCTATGCGATAGGTGGGGAATGAGCTACGAGAGATACCCACCTATGAGGATCTGCCTAACATGACAACATTTTTAAGTGAGTTTGAAGGACTTGTAATAGAGTCACAGCACTTGTCTGAGTTGGAACATGTACTAAAGGGTACGCCCGCTAGATGGTGGGGTACACACAAGCTGTTCATAACAGAATGGACACAATGCAGAAGGCTGATGGAAGTCATATTCGGTGAAGAAGTCACCATTGTGAGCCACAAATATATAGGACTGTCAAGTCCTACTGAGCACATCAATCGGTGTCGCACCGTATTTGCAGAATACCCATGATGAGAATGGGTTCACCATTTCATTCACACATTGGAAATGACACCTAGAACATGGTATGCATCTATGGATTTGTGACAAGGAACTCAAGATTGGGAAGGACTTACTAAGAAATTTAGACAAACATTTGAATTTACAGATGAGCAACCTATAGTAGATGTTGCACTTCAAACAATAAAGGAGAAGATATTTGCTGAAATTCATGTCGAAGAGGCCAATGCTCACCAGTGCAGTGAAACCATTCAATAATGGATGTCTTGCTACAATCTAGATGGAGACCCAGATGATGATACGACTAACATAAACATACCAGAATCAGAGGGCACGCTTGCAGTGCAAGGAAGTGGCATTTATAGTGACTAGTTCTTACAGCTGCTAAAAATAAAAACAGTAAACATTGGGTCACCAGAGAGCCCAATGTTCGCCAATATAGGAGATTATTGGGATGAAGAGAAATCACGAAGATCACAGACTTGCTACATGAGTATCAATATCTATTCCCTACCAATTTCTCAAAGATTAAGGGAATAGTCGGTGACCTAGGGAAGATAAAAATACCCTTGAGACCATATGCTAAACCCAATAAGCAGCGCCCATATAGACTGAATCCAAGATATAAACAGAAGGTAAAAGCAGAATTGGATCGCATGCTCAACGCATGAATCATTGAACCTGTTGAGGAATTAGAGTGGATCAGCCCTATAATGATCTAGGATAATAAAATAATAGGCGATGTGAGGATCTGTTTCAACCTGAGGAAGCTGAATGATGCATGCCTGCATAGTGCATTCCCAACACCATTTACAGATGAAGTACTTGAAAGCGTTGGAGGACAAGAGATGTATTCATTCATCGATGGCTTCTATGGCTATCATCAAGTTAGAATTGTGAAGGAGGATCGCCACAAAATGATCTTCGTCACAGAAGGATGCTACCAGTACATGATAATGCCCTTTGGACTCAAGAATGCACCTACTATTTTTTCCAAAATAGTAGTCTCTACTTTTAAATATTTTATTCATAAATTTCTTGAGGTCTACTTTGATGATTGGACTATGTTTGGTCTAGTAAGAGACCACATTGAGAGTCTTCACATGATGTTGGCCCACTGTCGCCAATATCAGGTTGCACTTAATTCCAAGAAATGTATCTTTTGCACACCATTTGTTGTTTATTGGGTCACGTCGTATGTCGCGATGGTATTTTGGTCGATCCAGCAAAAGTTGCGATCATTCTTGAATTACCATCACCTACACCAGTCATGCAACTCAGATCAGTGCTAGGACATACATGCTACTACATGAAATTCATTAGAGGGTATGCAGAGATCACTGCACATATGGAGAAACTACTGAAGAAATATGCAAAGTTTCAGTGGACACCAGCTTGCCAAGAAAGCTTGGAAAAATTAAAGAGCAATATGGCTACTACGCAAATACTTGTATTTACATACTGGAAGAAAGAGTTCCATGTCCATGTCGACATGTCGTCTGTCGCAGTCAGCATAGTTTTGACACAGCCAGGAGAGGGCGTGCTTGAAAACCCTATTGATTTTTCTAGAAGAAAATTGTCAATGATAGAAAAGAACTACACGACAATAGAAAGAGAAGGCCTCGCTATGGTCTACGTGCTTCAAAATTTTTGACACTACTTGTTGGGTGGACATTTTCATATGTACACTGATCATTTGGTGCTGAAATACGTAGTCAACAAGCCAGTGTTTGGGGGGAATATTTGTAGATGCCTTCTCTTGTTTCAAGAAATTGATTTTGAGGTCGTTGTCAAACCTAGTCGACTGAATGTTGGGCCAGACCACCTCTCAAGGATAGAAAGCACTGAAGAGACAACTATCCTGGAAGATAACTTTCCCGATGAGAAACTATTTGTGGTCACTATGATGGAGGATCAAAACAAGGAATTTAATGCTATCATCCACTTTTTGAGTATAGGCTATGCACCTCTAGGATTCTCCATCAATCAAAAGAAACACTTAGTCGTTAGAGCTACGAACTTCACATTGATTGCTAGACACCTCTATAAGTTGGGTGTGGATGAAATATTGCGTTGCTATGTTTTTTATTATGAGTGAACTTGGGTTATGAGTGAAGCGCATGTTGGTGTCACAAGTAGACACAGCGTAGGAAAGGAAACTGTGCGCAGGATATTGCAAGTAGGACTATGGTAGCCAACCATACACATGGATACTAAAACATTCTACAGGCGCTATGATATCTTTCAGAGAATAGGAAAATCATCGCGTCGCGACGAGATGCCACTTGCACCACATATAACACTCCAAGCCTTCAACAAATGGGCTGTTGATTTTGTGGGTCTGATCAGTCCCCCAGGGAAAAAGACTAGCGCACGCTACATTATAGATGCGGTAGACTATTTAATTGGATGGGCTGAAGCTGCGCCTATTAAAGATTGCACCGCGGCGACTACGACAAATTTTTTATTTCACAATGTGGTGACTAGATTTGGATACTCGAAAATTCTACTCAGCAACCAAGGTACGCATTTTGTTAACAAAATTATTGTTGAGCTTACTACAGAATTTCAGTTCTAGCATAAGAAGACGACACCCTATCATCCTCAGGTGAATGGAACGGTCGAAGATTTCAACAAGATTTGGGAGAATGCATTTACCAAGGTATGCAATGTGCGTCAAGATGACTGGGATCATAAAGTATGAGTTGTGTTATGGGCATATCGTACAACTTGAAAATGATTAACAGGGAACACCCCATTCATACTGGTATATGGAAAGGAAGTTGTTTTACCAATGGAGTATATTGTTCCAAGCCTACAGATTGTTGTGCTAACAAAGATGACCAGCAGAGATGCTATAGAATAGAGGTTGACACAACTCGTTTAGATGGAAGAGGAACTCTTCGTCGCAGGGTTTCATCAGACCGTCGAGAAGCAGAGACAAAAAGCATGGCATGATCACCATATCCTGGTCAAACCATTCAAATTTGGAGGACTAGTGTTGTTGCATGACAACAAATTTTTCAAACACCCAGGTAAGCTAAAGACACATTGGTTAGGGCCATATGTGATCGCACACGTCACTGATGTGGGCACAGTAAAAATGTAGAGACTAGATGGAACTAATGTTGCAGGTATGGTGAATGGAAATCGTCTGAAACCATACTATGATGGTGATAACATCCCTGGATAGAATCACCATATCCTGGTCAAACCATTCAAATTTGGAGGACTAGTGTTGTTGCATGACAACAAATTTTTCAAACACCCAGGTAAGCTAAAGACACATTGGTTAGGGCCATATGTGATTGCACACGTCACTGATGTGGGCACAGTAAAAATGTAGAGACTAGATGGAACTAATGTTGCAGGTATGGTGAATGGAAATCGTCTGAAACCATACTATGATGGTGATAACATCCCTGGATAGAATCACGTTGTGCGTGGAAAACAAATGAAGAGGCGGAAACTGTTATGTCTCACGTCTGCAACAGAACTAGTTGAAAGCGCAGGAAAAAGAGCAAAGTGCAGGAAAAGGTGGAAAGTGCTGGAAAAATTAGAAATGACAAGCTGATCAACATTAAAGTGAAAATATCCGGCGAAGATTCAGGCGGTTATGATGGCCAAACATCATTAATTCGATGAGATACGAGGAGAATGACGACGTTCTTTTTGGTCCCATCAGTTGTCCTCGACATAACTGGCATAACTATGCTAATAGGTATAGAGCAGCACTCGAATTCCCGAGTTAATGAAGAAACAGGTCGGTCAAGAATCCCATGTGATTGATTAGACCTTGACCTCCCATCGTATGATGACTGTAGGATGCATAGGTGAGTATAAATACAAGGCTTCACCATCAAAAATTATTTTACGCACACACAGAGAACACGAGAGAACCAGAGCTAAGAGTTATAGAGTCGAAGTCTATCACAGAGTGAGCCAACACCCATGGTAACAGAGATCTCTAGTGTAAGTGAGCTATCCGAAGTGACTTTCCCCTTGGGTTGTCCAATTGAAGAAGAAATTGACTTTCCCAAAGTGTAGCAGCCAAAACCAGAACCAGAACTCGACCCGATGGCATGAACATGAAAGAAGCCTGCTCCTGTGCTTGCTCTGACCCCTGTTCCACCCCCTGGTTCACCCCCTGTTTCGAACCCTATTCATAACCCACCAACTACAATTTCACAACCTATTAGAGATCCAAGACAGCCTCGGGAGAGAGCGGCTGGAGAGTCATCCCAGCCAGAAATGATAAGGAAACCCAAGGCTAAGGCCGTTGCGAACAACATCGGGAAAGAACCCATGGAGGAAGATGTGTTGGAGGAAGAAATCATGGATGAGGACTCCCCACCCCGCAGAGACTCGCAAGCTGAGGAGGAAGACAAAAAATTCCCACATTATGTTGGACCAAGGAGAGCCAAGGCGCATCGAGTGGCGCTTCCCATGAAAGCCAATACAATTTTAGTAGCACCTTGGATCATTGAGTGCGTACCCCTACTAATGGACATAATGCCAAATATCACCAATTTGAATTTTGAGGATTTTGAAACTCGATAGTAGGAGGGTTTGGAAAGAACAAACCACATGGTCACGATTCAAACCGAGCCGACTACGCCTGAGGTTCTAAAGCCAATGAAATGGGATGTTGGCGTCGACCGCGCAGGATTGATGAACTTGTTGTTCATGCCACATTTTTGCCACAGCCTGTAGGACAATACGTATGTGAAACAACTCCTGGTATATTTCCACAAAGGGTGCCTATGGATCGATCAACCATACCCAGTCAATTTCTAGCTTATCTCATTGATCACAGGACTGCCAAAGAAAGAACATGACCTCGCATTGTATTTGGGCCAAAACAGGGATACCACTAAGATGAAAATGAAGTATAATCTTTAGCGCACAGCTATGGGATTCTCGATTCCCCTCATGAAATATGTCGAAGTGCGATTCGCTGCAAGGATCCTGTCATACAAGCTATTGCATAAGATGAGGCCAAATGAATGCTCCGTTGGGGTAATAGAGATTGCAAAGCAATGCGCATAAGGTGTGACTTTAAACTGGTCGCAGTTCTTGCTAAATGAACTAATCAACGACATAGAAAAGGCACAGGAGGACCCCAAGTAAAAATTTCACTACTCCTGGCTGCTCATCCTAATCTCATTCACTTTGTGGGCCAACCCACCAGGCTATGTACAAATGGATGTCCCACTACATTTCCATGGCGCAAAGTACCAGAACCTGTGGAAGGATAATAAAAACAAGATCAGCTAGAAGGATAGTAACATCGAGTTTTTTCTACATGTCGAGGCACTGCGCGATGTTATCAAAATATCCCACTGAGTCTCATCTATGATGGTGCACAGGTTCGCAGCCTTCATCAATTTCCAAGTGGGCACACACAACATGATTTTGGAACCGTAGAATGACCCGACCAAGCAAGCATACCAGGAAGGGTTCATGATCACTGATGATGATGTGGACAGAATTGTCAAAGAGTGGCAGGATGAATGGCATGGCCCACTGGCAGAGCTGCTTCCTAAAGATAAAAACTAAGAAGGCTGACCATCTAACCAAGATGGAGACACTGGCACAGGCGGTGATGCTGGAAATGGACAAGGACACAATGGAGGTGACAGTCAAGACAATCAGTCACAAGAAGAAAAATATGATAACAGTGGTGATGGTAGCTCCCATCGAAGCGATGAAGAACAAACACCTACTGATGAGGAGACGTGCGACCGCCAGAAATAATAGTAGCAACAACACAGACCACTGCACAAGAAGAGGAAAGCCAACAAAATGGCTAACACTGATACCTTGACAGAGGATAATATTCATGTGCTATAAAATGTTGTAGCCGAGGTTGCCAAGAAAATCCACGAGGTTCTGAATGCGCAGCAAGAGAATGTGGCTAGTCAAGTTGCAGGGCACCTCAATAAGCTTATAAAGGCCATTAACGACTTCAAAGCCACTGTCAAGGATGAAAATTACAGGGTGGATCTTGATGTTCTGCTAGTAACACCAGAATTAGTGTCGTCAATCAAAGTACAAATCCAGGGGCATGCAATGGAAGCAAGGATGGAAACGAGTGCATTTGATGATGTTGTCAAGGTGTTTGACACATTGCAGATCAACTTCTCCAAGCTCTCATTGGGAGAAGTATATGAGTTACAATAGGAAGCCACAACTGAAATATGCCTATGGGAGAATGTTGTTGCGTATCAGGAAATGAAACAACAAAGGAAGGCCAAGTAGCACAAGGCCCTCCTAAAAGAGAAAGAGCAAGAAGTTGAGGTGCGTGAGAAAAGTCGTGTTGCACTAGCTGAATCCATTAAGGGCAAGGTCACAAAATTCCCATTGGAAGAGGGCTAGGAAGATGAAGATTCAGCTGCCAAGGTTACCCAGCTATCACAGATTGTAGTAGAATTGAAGAAGAAGGTTTAGGAACTTTAGGCTAGGAAGGTACCAAGCACACCTCCTGAGGTGATCAAAGAGCGAAGCAAAGCATCGTCTCATGCTGTTGATAAAATAAGTGAAGGAGAAAAACTCTGCGCTAAGGTAGTCAAAGTTGTTTCCATGATCTGGGAAGTGCTTCTAGAGGATGAGACTAGAGAAAATATCAAAGAAAGAACACGAAAGGCTGATGAGAAAATCACCGTGGCAAAGGAAGAAATGAAGAAGATGTCGTTTCAGGAAAAAGTTATAAAGATGGCTGAGATCAAGCAGCTGCAGTAGGAAGTCCAAGATCTTTGTGAGTAAGAGTGGACTAGGGAAGCAGAGGTGGAGGAACACCAATCAAAATCAGCGTGGCTCATAGGCCTTATTCCTCCCGTGCAGCAAAAACTTCAATATATGGTGAAGTCACTAGAGGCAGGACCATCAGAACATATCAGTTTTGACTACATGGAGCAATTGGCTACACAGGCAGAGGAAGTAACAACAGAAGTTGCTAGAGTGCAACAAATGGTGAAGGAATTTCACAAGGTTGGTCCTCCTGTGCATCTTGGGCCAGAGCCTGTGCTAGATGCTTAAGTTGCGAGAAGTCACGTTTTTGCAGCAATATCCATTTTTTCTTAGTAGCTCGAAACAAGCCACATGTGAGTGTTGGGGGCCTGTTGGGCCAGGAAAAGTGCACTAGGAAGAAGCTGACGCACCAAAAGAAGGAAAAGTGCACATGACAAGGGAAAAGCAGGTCAAAAAGGAAACAAAGGAACTGATGCAAAAATATAAAACATGCGTGTGGTGGAGAAAGGTAGGATGAAGATGGAAAGGAAGCATAGAGCAAAGGAAGCTGCGACAGGATTGGTGCGACGAGGAAAAGCACATCCAAAGTCGATGGATTATGTAGATAGAATAGTTAATGCTGGATAGGCATAAATCAAGGAAGATGAAGGAAGGACGAACCAACAAAAGATGGAAGGACAATTTTGCAGCTATCTATGACTGTTATAGACGAGCTCAAAGATGTTTCAGTGGCCAGTTAAGGTTGTGGTTAATGCATTGCAGTAATTTCATGGCTAGGTATGGGCCGACATTGAATGTAATAGAGATTGTTGTAGCTACTTGAGTCTGTAATAATTGAGTATTACTCAGTCAACCCTGCGTGGTCTTGTAAATGGTATAAATAGAAGGAACTTGCTCTGTATAAGGGTTGAGTTGGTTGTCAGTCGTTCGGTTTAGTTCGTTCAGTCAATGTTGGTTAGATTCTGTAAAATGAGATCAGATTAGATTCAGTAGATGCAGTAGCTGACTCAGAGAGGAGTCTCATAGAAGTAGAAGGCTATTAAGCCACGTATCTTGCAACTGTGTATGCAGACCGCTAGTAAAGTAGAAGATTCAATCCAGGCTATGTGTGGATCAGTAGGAGTAGATAGAGAATAAACCAGAGAACATGAGAGCAAGAAGATTGAGTCGGAAAGACATATATTAAGAACCGTCTGCAAGTTGCAGGTTGCATGGTGCTACCCACATTTTTCATGCCAGTTGAAGAGCACCTTGGTGATTTTTCCTAGATGGGTTTCCACGTTATTTCCTGTGTCATATGTGAATTTTGTTGAAAGGTGAATGTTTATGTGAATGTTTTCTTATCTTACCTATTTACAGTATGATAGTTTATTTGAGTGTATGTTGCAATATAAATGAATGACAGTTTAAAATTATTATTGGACTATTGCGTATGAGTTCACGGTTAAATCTACTATGTTAAAAATATAATTCATGCACTGTCTGTCAAGTGTAAGGGATTGACTGCATCGCATAGTTGTGCCAGTTGTTAAGAGATTAAGGATGAGGTCATGCTGCGCGGGTGACCTATAGCACTTGGTTGTGCCATTGTCGCAGATTGGAAGACTCCATCCCATTGTCTTTGTTGAGCGCCTTGGTCATGCGCCAAGGGACTATAATCCCTCACCAACTGCGGAAACATGGTTTTTCCAGTTACCCATTAAGATATCTAGGGTGAGACTGCGGCTACCTCGCGGGTGTTGTGGATTGATATTGCTCTGTCGGGATGACGTCTCGTGGTGTCTTGTTGGTATTTTGTTGAGAATGAACCATGGGTCAAGACAAGAAGGAGAAAGAATCCAACACCACTATCCACAAAATGTGGTCCAAAACTACAAAATACATCAAATATTAAAATTTCAACTTGTGTGCCATTTTCCATCTTGCGCAACATATTTTACCTTGCACAACATCCACGATGATAAAGAACTAACTTACCCCAAAAGTTCTTGCCAACAGGCCCCCAACACAATCTTGTGGCTCACCCTCAAGCCTCGTTAGCTGGAAATGGTGTATTCATTGATCTTTTGCTTGAATTCCTCATACTTCTGAGTGATCTCATTGACTTACTCTTTGACCTTCTTAGAAATCTCCCGGTTTCCTGTCAAATCATGCGCTAAGGGATGCTCAACAATCTTATCAGTAACATCATTTTTTCCTTCTTGAACTACCTATAGCCTAGAAGCTTCCTTAACAAAAAGTTGTGCTCCAATGTCTTGGAACTCATCCAACTGCATACGATGCCTCTCATGTCGTTCCCTTGCTTTGAAAATGCACTTCTATAAATCCTTCAGCTCCGCAGTCATGGTGATCTAAACAACTGGTGGTAGTGCTCTCAACGACATCTTCAATGTTTCCAGCTGCCCCTCGGCCTCCTGCAATTATGTGGTCAGTTGTTCCAATTGCTCGTCCTGGACTACACTACCCCAAAATTGTGTAGTCACGTCATTCACTTTCTTGGATTCTTATTCCATCTCCTCTAGTTGCATTGTTAGGTCCTCCATCGCACTTTTCCTTTCTGCCACTTGTTCTGACGGTGTGTTGGGATGCGCCACCGCCTACAATTCTGCATTTTTTCTCTGCAACTTTGCAATAACAGCCCCAAGATGTGCTTCTTTCACAACTGCATCCAATTTCGTTGTGCTCTCAAATACGTGTTGACATGCATCTGCAACTGCCTCTTCCAATCGCATTCTACTGTCCCAAAGGTGCGCTTTCTTGACTACTAGTTGATCCTTCTCCTTTTTCAACTCTTCAATCGCCTTGGAATTCTCTGCGATTATTCTCTCTTGTTCCTTTTTCAATTCTTCCACCTCTTTTCATGTTTCCGCCTCTTTCTCCTGTGATCACAAGAACTGGCCACTTATACTTTGTTCCTTATCTTCCAATTCCTAATTAGATACCCTCTGCATATGCACCAATGTCTATGTGGAAAACACATTGATGTCTATGGATAAATCCTATAACTGCTGCAGGGAGGAATTGAGATCCTCATTATTGGTCTCGGCCACATGCAGTGGAATTTGCACATTCTGAATCCGTGTCCCAGTTCCAGTCAATCCAAAGTCCTGCACAATTACTTTCTCTTGTGAATTCTTCACTACTACATCAAATAAAGAGTCAAGTTGAGTTTTTACCTCGCTAAAGCCTTATGTTTCTTGTTTCTTCATCTCTTCAGTTTCCTCATTTGTTTCGGTTGAAATGGATGCAATGAGACAGTTCAACTGCGCCTCAATCATCGGGGTTGCACTACTTGTCACAACCTTCTCCCGTCGCTTCTTCATCCTTGATTCTTCAATTGATCGCTCTGCTTCTGAGTTAGTGGGGGTCCACGATGAATCTTCATGTGAATCATGGTGACTCTGCAGGTCAGGGTCAGGTACCAGATCAACTGGTGCATTTGTCGGTGGACCTGTCGACACTTCTTCTAGGCTGACAGGTTCTCTCCATGCTACGGGCCAATCATCGATAATTGTCTCCGGTTCACATCAGATAGCTTGTATGGTGTTGGTAACCACTGCTTCTCTATATCATGTCACATCTGCAAGTGAATGGAGTATGGGAAAATTGCAAACAGAGAAATCCATTGGAACTTTGTCATAGCCTCCTCGGACAATCATGGAAATTTCATAGCTACAGCCTGCAACTCTTCCCAATAGATCCAAAACTAAACTATGCAGTCCTTTAGTCTGTCAACTTCCTTCACCCACCAGAGGTTCTAGTAATGTGCTCCCTTGCAAACCTTTACCACATCCACATCCATTCCTTAGTAATATTCTGGTTCCATCCACGCTATGAGTGCAATCAAAATGAGAAGCCAACTGTATATGAATGGCCAATGCCCCTCCTGGATGGCTAATGCATCATCCATCAACTGGTTCATTAAAAATAGTGACCATTTCATTTGTACTCCTTACGTGCAATTCTCTATGCATGCAATCACTCCTGAATTACACTAGTTCAGTCTGTTCATCCTCACAATCTTACTAGCCAAAATTCATGCTCCAATGTAGACAACCAAATCATTTATGTTGTCGACATGGTACGCCCGTCTATGACATTGTAATCCATATTTATTCTTCAACCTTGTGGCCAATTTCTTGTCATTATCCTTCCCCTTGAAATATTGTGAAGGGTCAGGCCCATTTTTGGGTGACCCTGTGATTTCTAAAATGATCGACACGATGACTACGACCGGCCGATCCAGCCACAAAATCCCACCATGAAAGCACGCCAAAATATTCTTTGAGCATGCATTCACTTCATTTAACTACCCAAAATGTGGCATGTTGATAAGATCCAACAACCCCAGATATTTGCAAACCTCATGCCCAGTCCTATGGAACATGTACTATTGGACCACCTCCAGTCGCTTCCATAGGTACATAAGGACCCTTCGTGATATTTGTTGATGCAAGCATATCATGATCATCATATTTCATTCTCATCAGTGCAGGCATTATGTCTGTGGTGCATACCATGCCTTGCGGAATTTCCAACATCTTCACTGGGTATTTCTGGTTCCTTTTCATCCTCTTGGGCTTCACATCAGACCATGTTGGAGGCACATACCCAAGGATATTCGCTACAAAAACCCCTATGCGAGCTGATGATTCCATGGCCCCTGAAGTAGATGGACCCATCTACACCAGTGCCTCCTAAAGTGCCCAGGGATACGTTAGAGTCTGTCACTTCTTCTGAACTGGGGACACGGGTCATTTTTCCCCTCTCTTCTTCTTTGAAACTGATGAGGATCCCACCGACATTCTTGCAACCTCTTCTTCAATGGTGACTCCAACGACCAGTGAATCCCTCTCACTATAAATATTGACCATGACTTGCTCACTCTGCATGCCGCATCGGTTCCTTGCAATGCTCAATGGGCACTCAAACTCACTATGCAATTTACTCAATTGCCTCAAATCAACTCAATACAACTCTGATTCGCAACTCGACAACAAAACACAAATTTCTGCTACAATTTTGCAACTCTGCAATTTCTCAATCTTGCACAATGGTGAATACCGACCGACTTCAGCCCCTTATTATAGCACCGATCCAATCACACCTCCATCGTGACCAAATCAAATTTAATCATTTCTAACAAATAATCCATTAATCACCTAAATCCTTTGGTGATCCCGTCAATCCAATGGTTGGATCGATCATAAATACGCGTCTCTTCTACAAGCAACGTCAGTTAACTTCTTTAACAATATACATTTATTACTAATTTGAAAATTTCGTGGCCCTATAGCTGTCACGGTATGCCTTCCTAACTGCGATACTAACTCCTCCACTTTCACATCCACTTCCTCTTTGTGTTCTATCCTTCTAACGATCATCTCATGCAGAAATTTTTTATTCATCACGTAGTGCCTCAAGCATTGCGCAGCTCTAGGCCTGTCCTATAGGGATTAAGCCTGCTACCATTCACTATATTTGGTAACATTATTCCATCTAACTACTGCACTTGTACTGCACCTCCTGAAGTAATTAAATTCATGAGGTATGGACCTAGATAATGCATCTATAAATTACCTAGATGTTTCACAAACTTGTTGTCATACATCATGACCAAGTCTCCTTGCTGAAACTGTTTTTTCTTAATATGTTAATCATGCCAAGAATTTTATAGATCCTTCTCAATGTACTGGTGAAAATCTATGACAAATCAGTCTTCTTTGAGCTACACCAACTTCCCCAGGAGTTCTTCTAGTGCTTCTTCATAATCCATGTATGTTGTTGCTAATATGCATAAACTTGGAATAGTGTACTCCATAGGCATGAATGCCTCTTTCCCATACACCAATTTGAACGGTGTCTGTCCTATCAATATTTTTCAAGTGGTGCAATATACCCATAAAACTGCTGGAATCTTCAAGTCCTAGCCATCACGGTTCACATTACATACCTTTGTAAGTGCATGCTCCAACACCTTGTTGAATGCCTCGACTGTCCCATTTGCTTGTGGATGATACGAGGTTCTCTTCTTATGTTATATTTTAAGATCCTCTGTCAATGAGCTGATTTTGTGATTGATGAAGTGACTCCCTTGGTCACTCACCAATATCCTTGGGCACCCAAACTAAGTGACAATGTTGTCAAACAGGAATCATTGTTGTCACAGCTGTGCAATCTACAATAGTTGCGCCCTCTTCCCATGTTGTCAAATAGTCCGTTGTTGTAATTTTTACCATGCACTAGTTCTCTTCCCTGGTGGATTTATTGGTCCCATGAATTCCACAACCCATTTATCAAATGGTTGCAATGTCACCTACGGTACCAGTGGCATCTCATCCCTCATTGATGGTTTTACAGTTCTTTGAAAGACATCACAACTCCATGCATAGTCTGTCACATCATTGTGGAGAGTTAGCCACCAAATTCCTACGTGGAGCACCTTCCTGGTGGTAGCGCGCCCTCCATAGTGTCCACCAGCAATGACCACATGTGCTTCTTCTGTCTTAACAACCAACTGCTTCTTCTGACTTGTAGTAAGCTCTTATGGTGCTATTCCCATCGCCAAAAAATGAATTATTTGTTCATAATATTCATCAACCATTTCAACTCTAAATAGTTGTGCATCCAGCAATCCATCTTCAAATTTTTTTGGTTCCTCACCTGTCTCAATTCGGGATAAATGGTTTGGGCCAGCATTCAAGTGACCCGGCTTCACAATATTCTCAAAATCAAATTCCTGAAAAAGAAGTATCCAACGACAAATATTCCCCCCAACACAGGATTATTGAGCAGGTAATTCAAAGTAGAATGGTCTGTGAGCATTTTGAAATGAACTCCCAATAGGTAATGGTGAAACTTATGTAATGCATATACCATCGCTAGACCTTCCATGTATGTCATTGTATAATTTTTTTTCGTTGATGACAGATTCTGACTAGTGAAAAAAATCAGGTGATCAATGTCTCCTTCCTTGGTTGTGTCAGCACCACACCCAATGCAACTGATGATGCATCCACATGGGAATGGAACTCCTTATTCCAATCAGGAAAAACTAGTATTGGTGTAGAAGCCATATTCACCTTTAACGTCTCAAAACTATTCTAACACTCTTGACTCCATACAAATATCAGATCCTTCTTCAATAACCTCTCCATAGGAGTGTGATCGCAACATAACCACGAATTAACTTATGGTAGTATCTTGTGTGCCCCAGTGTCGCTCTTAGTTGTTTCACATTCATAGGCAGTGGCAAGTTCAAAATCAATGCAATATTTATGGGGTCAACCAACAGTCCTTTCTTGAAAACAATATGCCCCAACAACATCCCAAAAGGTGCGCATAAAATACACTTCTTTGAGTTTAGCGCGATCTGATGTTGTCGACATCGCTCAAGCATCAGTCACAAGTTTTCTAGATGGTCTCTGATCAATCCATAAACTGTCCAGCCATCCATATAAACTTGCGAAAATTATGAATAAAATCCTTAAAAGCGGCAACAACCACCCTGGAAAATATCACAGGCTCGTTCTTCAGCCCAAATGACATCACGGTATACTGAAAACAACCGCATTCAGTAACGAATGTTTTCTTGTGGCTATCCTCTTTTGCGATCCTGATCTATTGATAGCCAGTAAAGCCATCCGTGAAGGAATACATTTCTTGACTACCCACTCCTTCTAGCACCTCATCAATGAATGGTGTCAAAAATGGATCATGCACACACACATTATTCAATTTTATAAGGTCGACACAAATTCGAACCTCACATGTCTTCTTGTCTTCGACCACCATAGGACTAGTCCATTCTAATTCCTCAACTGGCCCTATTATTCTAGCATCCAACATTCTATCGAGCTCAGCTTTAACCGTCTCCTTGTATCACGGGTTCAAGCGATACAGATGCTGCTTTACTGGTTTCACATATGGTTTCAGTGGAATCTTCATCTCTCCTAGATCTCCCAGTATTCCCTTCATCTCAGAAAACTTGTTAGGAAACAAATATTGGAATTCATGCAATAGATCCATGATATTTTCCATGGTCTCTTCATCCCAATAATCCCCAACATTCACAAACATTGGGTTCTCCTCCATCTCAATGTTGACCCTCCTAATTTTTAATGGTTGATTCATTGTATCCATCAATACGTCAGGTGTTACAACATACCAAATTCCTTTTGTTTCTGGAATATTAATGTTCCACGGATCATCCCCATTCTCGGGTCCTCCAGTCACATTATAGAATTCCATTATAAACTGCATCAGACATTTATCATGCGGATCCACAGGATATGCAACTGGTACAACCTTCAGAACAATGTTGCGGATGTGCTGCAGTGTGCTATGAATAGATGGATTGGTTTCCATGAAACTGAAGCTGTGATTGAATAAAATCGTCAACTCCTCCCAAGTAGTGATCTCTCTACACAACTTGGCTACTACATACCATAACCCTGGAATTTCATCCAATGTGTGAATAAAGGCATGGACCGACTCATCCTTTAGTCATGATGCCCACAAGGTATGCCACTCGATCAGATAATCACCAAGTTTGTTCTTCCCATCGTACCTTCCATAGTGGTACTCTTTTGTGTTTCCAAAGAGAACTGTCATCAATATTCGACATTGCGACCATAAAGTGACCGACTTCTTATGGGTTTCCCACCAATGTGTTGGAGTAGCCTTCAACGCTTCATCTAATGCCAAGAACTGCTGCGGCTCTAATACCTTGTCTTCAAATTCAACAAGAAACTTAGATAACCCAGGAAATACTTCATATACTACAAGCTAAACAGTTTTTGTTGCGACTAGGAACACCGACTGAGTAATCAAGCCACAATTTCTTGGCAATACCTCATGCATGCGATTCTTCCAATTTTCTAACGCATCATAAGAGTCAGAAGACGCAGAGCTAAAGCCGCACCAACGGAGATCGTTGTCGATAGTCGGGTGGATATAATCCTTTGAGATCAATTAGAGGAAATTTCACCTCAAAATGGGCCTCCTAAAAAAAATTAATAAAATAATAGTTAAAATAATAAAATAATATTTATTAATTTTGGAGGAAGAAAAGAAAAAACTATTTTTTGTTTGTATTTTCGACATATCTCCCCGTGTGCATCATCATCACGTTTTTTCAGGTATTTCTTGTGTTTGGGGTAGTAGGGTCCGTCAAAAGTATGCCAAGTGGGTACTCATTGGATGCGGAATTTAATTATGCATCCAAGGAGCTCTCCCAATTGAAATTTGAGTAAAAAAACGAGGAGATATGTCGAAAATACAAACAAAAAAAGTAGCTTTTTTTATGATACCTATCCCCAAATTTATATTAAAAAGGTGTTTAAGACCTATACGGTATTTCAAATTTAAAGCAATTTCATTGGCTAACACATGATGACATGGAATTTGAGTTAAAGTTAAAAGGCCCATTTTGAGTTGAAATTTCCTCTAATATGATTATATGCATGATCCCATCCTTTTATAGCTTCATCCCTCACTGGTTCAACATACCTTCCTCCTTCAGTTGGATCCATCAGCACTATTACTTTGATGTATTGGTTTTCAAATGTCATCATGAACTTCTTAAGATTGATTATTGTCAAGCTATCATTGGCCCATCCAATATCCAACAATGCAATATAGGAGCCTCCGCCATCAACAACTTCAATCAAATCAAAATCAGCATAATTCTTCATCCCTTCTACTTCCACCGCGAGACATGGAACTCATCCAATTGGTGTTACTCTAGCCTGGTTAGCTAATCGCAGTTTTATGAGGGGGAAAACCAATTGTGGGCTCCCCATATTTTTCCATGTCTATTGTGTTAGAATATTGACGTCTGATCCTAGATCCAGGATGACTGAATCTACCTTGTAGTCTCCAATCTTAATATTCATGCATGTCTCTTTTCCTGTCTTTTTTTTTATGTAAAGAGTTCACCATGGAATCTTTTCATCCCTTGGTCGGTAGATGCAACATATTCTTAATCTTGGAAAGAGCATTGGGGTATTTTTCCAGTGAAAAGTAGCTTTCCAAGAAATTCTGCAGGGTACCATGTTGTCACAATGGTCATGCGACCGAAGTAAAATCAAAAGAGTGGGAATTTCATAAATAGGTAACTTACCATGATTTCTTATTATCGCATCTTGTTCTTCAAAGAATGTGTCTCTTTCAATGTCGACATCAAACTACACCTTCTTTTTCCCATCCAACCAAATTTGTGGACATGGGCCATCATCCCCTATTGTCACACCTCCACGAGTAATGACAACAACATCAGCATATTGCATTCTTGGTTCTGCTGAAATCGTCGCAACGGTTGATCCCTGATTCTAGTTCAATGACAGATTCATGGGTTTACTTACATTATGATTTGCGTTCTGGTTCTGGTTCTGATTCTAAAGATGATTCTGGTTCTGCAACTGATTTTGATTCTGCAATTGATTCTAATTATGGTTTTGCAACTGAGGAATATTTCATTCCTACCACTTCATGATCAGTTGTGGGGAGTTCTTAATAGTGTGATCAACAACGATACAATACGTACACTGCACTTACAATTGTGGGCAATCCTTCTGATGATTTCCCAACACTCTGCAATTGTAACATTGCACTAGTCTATGACCTTGTCCTCCTCCTCGACCAAATCCTCCACCTCGTCCTCCTCGGAATCATCCTTTTTGTTGATACTTCGATTGACTGAATTGCTAATACGGGGGATTCGGTTGCTGCTGGACATACTGCAGAAGCTGAACATATTGTGGCTACTGCGAATCCATCTGCATCTGGTTATATTGCGATTGTGGTACAAACTACGGTTGTAATTATGGCTATGGTAAAAACTGTATCTGCGGTACAAAAAAAGATTGAGGTGGTAGTTGTACCACTTGTGGCTATGGTTGCAGTTTTTGTACTGTTCGATGGTCCTCTCCCTTTACATAGTACATGTCTATTATTCTATCCTGGAGTAGATCATATGCATGGAAATCCTTATGTTCATGCTCAATAGAATGGAATAATATGCAATATAGATTCGTCGGCTTTGTGACCATCTTCTGCATATATCGACAATATTCATGCCGATGCCCATAAAATTAACAGATATGGCACCATGACATACTTCCATAGCTTAATGGGTTTGACGCTCCCAACAACAGGTAGTTTAAAAAATATGGGAAATTATCCTTAGTATGTCCATCTACGTGACATCGAGTACACCATACTTCTTCACGATGCTCTTAATTTCCTTTCTTGATATCTTGAAACTAGAGCGTCAAGTTCACCAGCTTTGTCTGCATCTGAGTCATGCCAACTACATTCTCACCAACAGATGAAGCCTCCAACTTCATTTCAATCTCCAGAGCCTCACCCGGTGTCGCAATCTTCTATTGCATCAACGAAAGTTTGATGTGAGATAGTAACATCACCATGAACTATTCCTTATGCTGAATATTACTCATCTCAAAGTTGACTCTTGCCATTAGCATCTTAAACCTTTGATAAAAATCCCAAATAGTTTCATTTGGATACTACTTAATCTCCTTCAGTTTTGTGATGTACTATGCCTAATATTTCGGTTTCTTGAATTCTTCAATCAATCCATTTCTAACTTCAGCCAGTGTTTTCATCGGGCCCCCCATGGGAACTTGTACAAATTTCATGAACCAATCCAATGCGCAACCTCAAAGGGTCATCGCCAATTAACCTTTCTTGACTTCATCATCCGTATTTTGTTTTACAATCCACACTACTTCACACAAGAACCAATATGGCTCGAGATCATCAGTCTTGTTTCCATGGAATAGGGGTAACTTTGCATCATCTCCCACCATCGTGGGCCCCTTCCTACAGTCGTTAATCTACTACTACTAGAATGTTGTTGACACGTCGGGAACGATGGTTTCAAGATCATGTTCCTTCCTGAATGTGGTACAGTGCATAGAGGTGTGGGTACTTTGTTTCTATGGGTTGGTCTTTCCTCTAGCTCAGGAGTAGCCTGGTCGTATCCTTTGTCATTGTAGGATCTCTTTATTCCATGTGGTATTTCTTCATGGCCTCACGTCTCGGTCGCAGCAGGACTCTCTCCTATCCTCTGCCTCTTCTCTTTCCGAAACCTTGCCCCTCCTCTCGTAAGACCACTTCCTTCCTCGGCTTCCCTCATAGTCCCATTGTAAATTCCATCCATCTACCCCGTATCATTCCATCCAACCCTCGTCTCTGCGATACCTGCATCCTATGAACACCAGGTTTCTAGTCAGTGGAGTTCATCTTCAATATTCCTTTTTCATAGATTAGCATCTTAATAGACAATTGCAAAGACAACAGGAACCTACCTCTTGGTCCATTGAAAAAATCCCTTTCATCTTCGATATAGGATTTAGCTGTGTCGATAGTGAACTTAGTGATATAGACTTCCAAGATACTATCAAGCCAAACTTCAACAACCCTTGATTCTTTATTATCTACCTACTACAACTCCTGGATCAATTCCGAGTTACAGGAAGTTGGTTCACCTCCTTGAAAAATTGTCTTGCGATAGGTCAATCCCACCAACCACTTGTATAGAATGATCGAAAATTCAGAGAAAAAAATAGTCGTGTGGACCATCATGCATATACTCTTCTAGCCACCTATTCATCGTCATTCCAGGGTTCTGATTTTCTTTCTTAGGAAACTCTCGTATCTGTTGGTCAAACCAATATTGGATTTTCGGTCTCGTCAAATGCCACAACATGTCCTCTCCCCTCTTTGCACTAAGGTCCCGACAACAGAACCATTTGTTGACACAAAACCAGTCAACATGCGTACGCTCTCTGTTGACACCCAAACCACCGTGACCTCCCTGAGCATCGGCCCAAACAGGTTTTACCCCGTCTGGAAACACATGCAAATAAGATGAAGTCTCACCCAATATGTTCGAGGGAGAACTGATGGAACCAAGTTTCTGCACTATGGAGGAGGACCATGTGTCTACTTAGTGACTTAGTGCAACATTATTCCATAGATCAAATCATTCAAATTATGCATTCATAGAATCATGTCATTATTTAGTAGATCGCAATAACTTAACTAAATAACAGCAAAACACTGATGCACAAACAGATCTAGCAGTATATCATCATTTAAACTAGAAAACCATCGCATCTTTCCTAGATCCATATCACAGATACATATTGCATTCACATTTGGATCGTAGAAAACAGGAAAAGACACAATGATTCCTTTCAATCTCAGTCATGTCATATTAACTTCCGCATCAAAACATGAGTTCTCAAAATAGTTCTTCCATCACATATGCAAAGCTGATAGGTTCCCAAAATCATCTAACAACTTGTACTCAGAAGTGTTCCCTAAAATCCCAGACTAACACAATCCCCACTAGCTCCTAACATTTGTAATTCAACATCTATTTATAAGCTTACGCCTTTACATTGGTGGTCCACTTAACCAACCTCCTAACTAATTCTTAACAGACTCTACAAAATAGTGGCCACTATCCAAAAAATGCAGTACAAAACTACAAAATATGACCAAAATACATAAAATATTGCAATTCTAACTTGCGCGTCATTTTCCATCTTGCGTGGGAGAGCTGATGGAACCAGGTTTTTGCAGTATGGAGGAGGACCATGTGTCAACTTAGTGACTTAGCACACCATTATTCCACAGATCAAATCATTCATATTATGCATTCACCGAATCATGTCATTATTTAGTAGATCGCAATAACTTAACTAAATCACAGCAAAACACTGATGTGCAAAAAGATCTAGCAATATATCATCATTTAAAGTAGAAAACCATCACATCAGTCATAAATCCATATCGCAAATACATATTTCATTCACATTTGGATCGTAGAAAATAGGAAAACAGAGAAAATAGGAAAAGACACAATGATCCTTCTCAATCTTCGTCATGTCATATTAACTTCTGCATCAAAACATAAGTTCTCAAAATAGTTCTTCCATCACATATTCAGAGCCGATAGGTGCCCAAAATCATCCAACAACTTTTACTCAGAAGTGTTCCCGAAAAATCCAAGAATAAGACAATCCCTGCTAGCTCCTAACATTTGCAATTCGACATCTATTTATAGGCTTGCGCCTTTACACTGGTGGTCCACTTAACCAACCTCCTAACTAATTCTTAATAGACTCTACAAAATAGTGGCACTATCCACAAAATGTGATCCAAAACTACAAAATATGACCAAAATACATAAAATATTGCAATTTCGACTTGCGCGCCATTTTCCATCTTGCACAACATCTTTGACCTTTGGTAGCATCTGCAATGCTACGTATCTTACTTGCCCCAAAAATTCCTCCCAACAACTAGCTAACTCCTGTTGTCTAATTCAATATCTCAATCATTTAGAATTAGTTAAACTAGTCTAACGGATGTGGTAGGTGAGAAAAGGCGCCTTCCCACATGCAGCCATGCAAGGACTGGTGCTAATTGAATGTAACTGACTATAACTGAATGTAACTAACTCATAACTAGGCTTGACTAGTCACCAACTGAACTCAACTAAAGGAGGTTGGTGCCGACACTCCCAGTGGCTCCTAAATTGTAGGGATTGGTATAGGAGGTGCCTAAACTGATGCATGCAAGTGTAGTTAGTGGTAGTTAGCCTCAATCAGTGTTCCCCACACTCTAGTAACTGGTACATTTGGCCCCATTATGCCAAGTGGACCCAATGGTACTAGTGACTCAACAATGACTAAAAAGACTCCTAATTTAGGCAGAAATGACCGATTTGGACAAGGGAGGATTATAATCCTAACACCCCCCCCTGAATGCTAACTTGGAAAATTGTGGGACCTGGTAACTAAGACCATAGGTAACCCATTACAGATGAAAATAAAAAAGTAACTGCTTAATACAAACAAGAAAACAGGGAAAACCCTCATTGTAAAAATACCCCCCCTCAAACTATGCAGGTAAAATTAGGATTCAAGCTTTCATATCAAAAGAAAAGATTCCTCTTTGAAAACAAACATGAGAAAATGTTGTGCAACCTTCATCTCTGTGGTGTAGCGAGAAAGCATTATTTTTCTTCTGTGCACAGGTATCCTGGGGCTTGGCATGTGAACTTCTCCATCCAAACTAAATGATTACATCTGGAGGAATCTTCCTCTTTGGAAGAAGAAGAATGTTCTCAACTAAATCAGAAATATAGACAACTGCTGGATGAAAACTGGACCCATCTAGAGCAACTGAAATCAACTGATGAGAGAGAAAAAGTGCTTGAGAATTCGAACCATCTAAGGAACACCCAAGAAACTGATATATTGCAGCCTTGAATAGCAAACCATGTGAGGCAATATGAGCTCTAAGTGTTAGGATCAAGTGTCCAGACAAATGAAAAATGTCTCCCGCTTTACTAGTTTTGTGAGGAGATGAGCATGTGATCAAAGGTAGAGAATCCTGGGGACTATAAAGAGTGAACGCTTGGGCTCCATAATATGATATATCTTCAGAAGTAACCAATGATTCATAGAATACAATATTAGTAACCTCATAATAGGAAACTAACATCAAATCCCCAGTAACAAGTTTGACGAAGACTAGCAGTACTTGATTTATCACACCAAAATTGATGAGACCAGCTACAAGCATGAATGAAATCTCTTGGAACTTAAAATTCAAACCAAATAATATCATATCAGATCCAAATAAGATCATATCAAATACAAATAATTTCATATCAGATCCAAAAGTGTTTTCCATCGAGATGGTAGATGCACAGTTTTCTCCTTCTTCAAAATTCTGAGTATTGGTGCATGCAATCCTGTAGGAAATTGTTGGAAGATATAGATCAAGGAGAGTAAATGGATCACTCCTACAATCTGATATTATTTCCAAAATATCCAAGTTATTACTTATTTGCACACCAGCAACAACATTAGAAAGAGAAAATCGAATTCCTCTTCACTTTCTTAAGCAATCACTGGCAAATTTTGCACATAATTTAAAGGATAATCACTGGAGAATGTTTGCATAGAAGTGCGACATAGTTTTTCTTCAATATCAGAGATTCAAATGTTTTCTTCTAGATCATCCATATGAGAAGATGAGATATCAGAGATCTCATAAACTTCTGGCGCAATAGGAGAAGGAATCACTACAAGGAGACTTTCTTCAATTCGAATTGACTATGTAGAAGATTCTGCTTCTTCTTCATCTTGAACAACTTCACCAGAGAGAGTAGAGGACAATACTTTTGAATAAATAACTCTTGTGGTGCTGGGTGTGATCTCCAAATTGCTATTATGACCCTCATTATGCTTGCCAAAGGTTATTTCCAATTTTGTCCAGAGATACTTTGGGTATTCAACAGAACCAATAAGGTAGTGCAAGCTCGGAGAAAGGGCCAGACATATTGTTCCAAAATATCTATCACCATCATTAAGCCAGTCATTCTCATCTTCACAAGACTCTTTACCAATTCTAGTAAACACCTCATAGAGATATTGTCTCTTTAGAGATGAAATCATCTTCATCTTCCATTCTGAAGATGTTGTGGATGAAGTACGAAGAGGAACTGATAATTTCGAATCCATATGAAAGTTGTACCTGCAATTACACAAAAAAACCAAAGTAAGGTCGAGCATCCTGCACTTTTGGAATTTGAATCACACCTAGCTTAGTCAAACAAGCGAGGTTGGGCTTCCAGGAATTATGTGGTAAACTATCCGCTTCTGGTGCAGAGCTTGAATGTTTTTGAGTTTTTTTGCTCAAATTGCTTCATAGATCCAGCATGAAATTTGTTGAAGAAGAATTTCCTAGTCCTATCGATGCTCTAATACCATATTAAAATTGAGCTCACGTGAATCTATGGAGCAAGACAAAACTTATAGAATATTCCACAAACAATTCACTCAAAATATGATATGAAACAATGCAAAAAATGAGTTGCATCTATATGTGCTTTCATTAATCAAAAGTAAAATTAGATACAATCTGGATAATTATTACAATGCAATACACTGGCATTAATGGCCAGACAATTCGAATTCATGAGAGGAAATTCGAATTGATTAACTCAATCCGACTGCATGGATAACGCGATGTGTCTAGATCACTATCAGAGCTTAACTAGCTAAATCCAGTTGTCTAATTCAGTCTCTCAATCATTTAGAATCAGTTAAACTAGTCTAACGGATGTGGTAAGTGAGAAAAGGCGCATTCCCACATGCAACCATGCAAGGGCTGGCGCTAACTGAATGTAACTGACTATAACTGAATGTAACTAGCTGATAACTAGGCTTGACTAGTCACCAACTAAACACAACTGAAGGAGGTTGGTGTCGACACTCCCAGTGGCTCCTAAATTGTAGGGATTGGCATAGGAGGCGCCTAAACTGATGCATGCAAGTGCAGTCAGTGGCAGTTAGCCTCAATCATTGTTCCCCACACTCTAGTAACCAGTACATGTGGCCCCATTAGGCCAAGTGGACCCAATGGTACTAGTGACTCAATAATGACTAAAAAGACTCCTAATTCAGGCAGAATTAACAAATTTGAACAAAGGAAGATTATAATCCTAACACTATCTATTTGTTTAACATTGATATGTTCGAATAGAATTTAATTGTTTATATTTATGTGTTTTTCTAAATGGAAGAGTGGTCACTCCTTGAAAATTGATTCATTACTTATTATTTATATATATATATATATATATATATATATATATATATATATATATATGAGCGCTCTTCATATTTAGAGAACGCAAAAACCATTAAATCTTATAAATAGTATTGAGAATGTAGATATCTCTCACTTTGGGTATAATATTGTGAGCACACAACCTCATTGTTTATTGGTTTTGTTAAATACCATTATAAATAGTATTGAGAATGTAGAGCTCTCTCACTTTGGGTATAATATTGTGAGCACACAACCTCATTGTTTATTGGTTTTGTTAAATAATAGACGGGTAAGTCTTCTAAGGAACTCAACTTCTCCATATTTGTATGGAATATTATTTGAATTGCATAATGTTATGTTCATTAGAGTTGGGAGTGCTATTATTGAAATGAGAAATTATAATGATTTAATTATGAAAAGTTGGGAACTCTAATATTTTAACATATAGAATAAAATTATATAGTTTGTTAAGTCAATCTTATTAACTATTAAGTTGAGCTTAATATTTGTGGAACAAAACTTATCGTTTAGTCGTGGGTGTGGTCTTAGCATCGAGGTCATATTGATAAATGATAATGAAAGATTTATGTCACTCTTTCACCCTAGTGGATTCATTTCCCAGCTAAAGCATGGCCTCTCACAAAAAGAGTCTAAGTAGGATAAAGCACCTACAGTTCGGGAGGAACATTGCAGTTACACATTAAGTTACCAGGAGATCACATTAAAGCTAAATATTTATTTATGCTATGCTATTTTCATTTGATCTAATTTAATAAATGAAATATATACATGTTTTTCTAATTTTTGAGATAATACTACTCACTTACGATTAGTTAAATTATGATAGACATGTGATGTATATATTGTTGAAATTAGGCAAGTAAGAACATGTCAAGTTGTCATAGTACAATAACCACAAATAATGTGAATGATCAAAACATTTGTGTCAGTACATGGTTAGATTGCATGAAAACAATCATTAAACGATTGAGTAGATAATTAAAATATTTGGAGCCATTCCAGACTCATTTGATTTTCCTTACATTATTTTGGGCAGTTCGACTGGTAATTAATCTTTATAATTTAATTATAGATGAAAGGATCGAATCGAAGTAATATGCTCGAATAATAGGAATTTCTATTTGATTATGTGCATGATTACAATTGATAATATAATTGCCACCTATATAATGAAAGTTGTTGCATATGTGTAAATTGTATGACTAACATCAGGTACTTGGTATTGCCATCAATTATACAAAAAGTAATTAGAAATTGTTTGATTTGTGAATAACTCAATGTGATTAACTAGACAACTTGAATATTGACACATTATATGTATATATTTATATTTGCCTTTGATCACTATTAAGACAGATTGCAGATCATAAAATTGTTGGATAAGAACTGCATCAAGTGGGTGAGATTCTTTAATTAAGGGTTGGAGCTATGTAAAACATGGAAGTATCCACTTTAGCATCCGATTGCTAGCAAAGATCTTAACGCAAGAATGGATTATTTCTATTTACCAATCGATTGCAAAATAAGTTAAACTAGCCGCGAAGCAAATATCAATAAACAATGAGTGCAAAAAAATCATGTCGTCGCCTTTGCATTATCAAATTGCAGAAAGAAAAGGGAGAATTCTTTATGAGTTTGTTTGTATGAAAAAATTATTAGAGTTTTCATATTGTTTATTGTTTCTTAAAATCTACTTATTCATAAGCTTTGAAATCGTCATTTGATATATATATGAATGTGTAGGTTTGTCAAAATATTTTCAAAAGGATTTCTTGAGGTTCCTTAATATCACATCACTCGGATAGCTTGGAAATTGACGAAAATCTTTGAAGTAACTTCTTAAAATTACCACACGATTGGAAGATATTAGAGAAGACTAAGTACTTGAATTTTGTCAAAGTAGTTGTTGAATAGAAGTCATCAATCTCGGTAAAGAAGGATAATCAAATTCGTGACATTTGAGAAGGCCATGTATTATTAAAACATTTTTAAGAATCAAGGTTTATGTTAACATTTAACATTTCATTTTCACTCTAAAAAAAGGTTTACACCTTGAGATATTTGATTCATCTCGGTGCTTGGTGGATCCCCTTTTAGATGGATCTATGCTGGTTTTTAAACGCCATACTCCAAAGGACTCTATTAAATCTAAAAACCAAGGGACTCTTTTGAAACCCAGTATTGTTTTTCAAGCTTACTTGTTTGCATTTTTCAATAAAGATATGAAGCCTCCTAAAAGAACTATGGGTTCTTTTATCCAGATGAAACTGCAGTTTACAGTGTGGGATTAACTAGATCATTGTCTACTAGTTTGTCTAAAACCATGTATATTGGTTCTCTTACTACTTCTACTAATAGACCATACTCCTATATTCCTTCTACCAAGGTATGCTTATCTATTTCTTTTCCATTGTCATTTTGACACTTTAAACACAATAATTTTATCTAAGTTTACATAAGTTTAAAAGGTTAGTTTGCTCCATTGCAAGAGAAACTAGGAGCTCATTATATTTCTCATTTTATTAAAACTAATCCAAGGAGTTAGCCTCATCTACAAAAAGAAATTGATAAACCATTTAATGGATTGCTCAATCGTTTTTAGTTTTTATGAAGAATATGGAGAGAAACTCCTCCTTATTTGACAGTATTCTAAAACATCGGTTAGTTTATGTTTGTACAATTTAATGACATCACTAGGGTAAGAAGATTGTAATATAAAAAATACCCATCTCTAATAATGTAAAAATTTTTGATCCCATGTTCTGGAATATTTGTAATGATTTTATTGACGATGTCGAACTAGCAAACAGAGTGTTTGAAAACTAGACCCTAATCTGAATCATATTTAGTTATTTGAAACAGTGGGTGTGAAGATCCCAACCATAGATAGTGAAATCCACTAAAATGAGGGTTACAACCAACAAGCACTAATAGTAATAGATGTTGGAAATATTAATTACTTGCTGATCCACATACCAAATCAGTCGACTCTATCAGAGTCTGTAGCAAGTTGTCTGATAGGATGAGAGTTCGTGTCTCTCATATAAAAGTCAGTCGAATTAAATTTATGAAGCTAACTTTCTAGGTAGATAGTTATTACAATCTTTAATGTAAGTCAATAGAAGTTTTTTATAAGAACAAGTAGATTGTAATTAGACACACAGACATAGATAGATAGACACTCAAAAAAACAAAAATATAGAGAGAAGAAGAGAGTGCGGAGAAGAAGGAAAAAATCTATGAAGAGTTCAAAGCTCAAGCTTCTGTGTTCTGTGAAAGTGTTGAGACTTGAAGCTCTGTAAAAGGTGAAACATCCTTGTAAATTCCCAAGTTTGTATTTATGAATGTTGTTCTTTGTGATGCCACAACAAGATATATAAATCTATAGTTTGTGGTTTCATGTAAGTAATATTTAACAGTACATCTTCTCCAAATTGACTTGAGTGAATGTCGTTTACATTTACCATTTAGTGAAATACACAAAGAATCCGATTTATTTCACCGTGTAAAAGTTCTAGTTTTTATTTGCAGAGTGTTCGACACAAGTCTTATTTAATATTTGGTTATATGATATTGTGAGTGAGTTGCAATAGTTGTTCCGCAGTTTATCCCAAGTTACCGTCGGTGAAAAATGTTTTTCATATCATGAGTCTTTAGACTAAGAAATATCTCTTCTATTAAGTTCCACCAAAAGTTTTTTTGTCGAAGTGAAAGTTGGTCCCAGAGGAGTTGGTCGCAACCTAAATCTTGTCGCAGTAAAATCTAGTCGAAAGTAAAGTGAGTCTGTCAAGGTGAAAGTGTGTTGAGTACAAATTCCATAAGGTTTGTCATAGTAATTATGTCACAAGAATTTCCATTAAAGTAAAAAGGGAAAGAAAATTTTATGACCGTGCGATAACTCAAGTCTATTGTCATGGAAACCATCACTCTAGAGATGTGATGTCAGAACAGGTTTAGGAAAGAAAACTTGTTTTAAAAGGGAAAAAGTAATTTTCTAAGGAAAATTAAAAATTAAAAATGGTTTCCACTTCTAGTTCACACATATTGAGTTTACAAACTGCATTTTCTATAGGAAAGAATTATGAGCATTAGTCTCTAACAATGAAGGATTTGTTTAGAGGTCAATATGTTTGGAATATTGTTCAGAATTTTTATGTAGAACCAGCAGATCAATCGGTATATAACAATATCACAAAAGCTGATAAAGATGCCCTAAGGGAAGATAGGAAGAAAGATGGAAAAAATTTGTTCTATATACACCAAGCCATGCATGAACACATACTCCCAAGAGTAGAAGCAACAATTACCGCTAAGCAAGCATGGGACACATTGGAGACTAGATATAAAGACTTGGACAAGGTAAAGACTTCCAAGTTGCAGATTTTGAGAAGAGATTTTGAACCTCTATCAATGGAAGAAACAGAGTTAGTGTAATGTCCCGGTTTTGACCCCATTGCATTAGATGTATATGATGTGTATATTGTAAATGATCATGGTGTGGAGTTAAAGGCCAAGGCCCCACCATTGATCGATCACGTTATGTTTTGGATTTGAATTGTCATCGATTGTATATCGAGGCATGTGGCATATATTATGTTTGCCATCATGTAAATATGCATCATAATTAATTAAATGGACACAACCAGCTACGGTCGCGGCAACTAAATCGAATGGGGCATGATTTTCCCAAGGATGAGGATAGAGGTGGGGTAAATTTGTCAAACTTTGAGCCAAAAGGGGGAAAAACCCATGTGTCATCCTCTTTTGTCTTATTCCAACCACTTTCATTATGAAAGACTGCTGGTGGTTGAGGCAGTTATGATCTTTGGGGAGTGGGGTGGCAGGACTGTCAGTCCTCACCCTCACGCACACTCCACCCCAGCAGTTGACTTCAGAATGGGAGGAAAACCTTCACGCAGACATTCTTCCTTCCTCACCATGAGTTGAAAAACGCTCAGGCATTGCATTTTCGCGTCTTTGCCATTGCTGCTCACCTTCACGCAGGGAATTGTTGATTGTTACTCACGCCCAGGCCGGGAGTCTGTAAATTCGTTTCCAGCGTGGTCTGTGTGAGTCTTCCCGTGGCTCAATTGCCTTGGACGGACTGTTGATTTTCCCCTGCTGTAATTGAGTTTGCTGCTGTGTTTTGGGGAATTCATTGTATAGTTGCTTGGGAGCCATTTTTCCCTGTTTAAGCTGTGATAGCTAATTAATTGCCTAAGTGCAATGGTTGGTCTTCGGACTGTGAGAGGAGCAGGGATGTTGGCTTAGTTTTGCTTGATAAACCTGGTGGCTGGAACCACACAGACAGAGCTAGAGGGCTGGCCTTCTTCTCCATCACCCCTGAATAGCACTAGAAGGGAATGCAGGGCTTGAGGGACTGTGTAGCAGAGAAGGGACTGATTCCTTGTGTTGGGTGTGTTTGGGTGTCTTAGAGGTCAAGCTAGCTCTGGTGTAGGTGTTCTTGGCTCTGTAATGAGCTCACCAGCTTAGCAATTTTCCTTCTCCAGCTCCTTAATGGCCTGATAAACCCAACTCTATTGGCTTGGCTGTGTGTTTTGTGTATCCTTGGCTACGTGTAAGCCTGTTGTTCCCTTATTCCTTGGAGAATCATGCCCAGCTCTGGGGTGGCAGCGTTGCTGAGAGATTAAGGAGCATGCTGGACTATGGTTGGGTGGAACGTTGCAGCGACGTAGATGGTTGCGGATCGAATTCATCATAAGATAAATGATCTTGTGTATTTTACCTCTGCAATTCTATATTTACTATTAATGACAATGAAATGAACATGTTGAAAGAATTCTTATTTGAATGAATGTTGTTTTCCGCTGTGCTTGGTAGATAATTGCATCTATGCATGTTTAAGGATTCTGTTTTATGAATTTTTATGCCTGTACATGTTCATGGGTGGTTAGCCCGGTCTGATAAAGCGTGTAGTCGCGTCCTCTTCGTCGGCCGGAGGCATGGGGACATGACAGCACGGTATCAGAGCTCTGGGTTGCAGCAATGGGCCTCTATGGGCCAAGAAAGAGCCACTGATAGAGGGCAGAATTACCCTCTATGTCCAGTAGAACAGCAGTGAGCCAACGAAATTCAGAAAATCCGTCTAAGTGTTGAGCAGTCGGACCACTGGAGGAAGTGGGATTCCATCGTTGTGGAAGGATTGGAGAAGTGAACTTCCGTTGCTGCGGAAGGATTGGTGAAGTCTCCGGTCCGTCGTTGCGGACGATGAAGCGATTCTGCATCCGACGTGAGAGTCATTCGATAGCCAACGAAGCAAATTTTTGAAGAAAATTTGGCTAAGTGTTGAAGTGTTGGGTAGTCAGGTCATCGGAAGGTTAGAGGTTCCGACTTCCGATGTGAAATGATGCCGACGTTCGACTTAAAATTGTTCTCCGTAAATGCCAAATCAGAAGGAGTTAACCTTTGGCGAGCCGCCGTTGTGGAAGCCAAATCCATTTGGCTTCCGATGCCAGAATGCTCTGACTTCCGATGTCTTTAGCCAATTCGGCGGAAGGAAGAATGGTCCGGGAACCGATTCAGCGGAAGGAACAATGGTCCGGGAGCCGATTCGGCGGAAGGAAGAATGGTCCGGGAGCCGATTCGGTGGAAGAAAGAATGGTCCGGGAGCCGATTCGGCGGAAGAAAGAATGGTACGGGAGCTGATTCGGCGGAAGAAAGAATGGTTCCGGGAGCCGATTCAGCGGAAGGCAAAGTCATCCGACTTCCGATGTGAAAGTCCGCCGACGTTCGACGTTCAAGTGGTTCTAAGCGCCGATCGGGAGAAGTTAAGATTTGGCGAGCCGCCGTTGCGGAAGCCAAATCCATTTGGCTTCCGATGTGAGAGTCCACCGACACCCAACGTAAGTGCCAAATCGGAAGAGGAAAGGGAAGGAGCGTCCTCCGTTGCAGAAGCCGAAGGCATCCGACAGCCGATCAGAAAGACAGCTGACAACCGATTCTGCACAGGGAAAATTTGTTTTTTCGGTGGGGTTTTTCCAACAGATTTTGACTGTTTCTCAGTGAAATTTTGAGCTGTTTTACAGAGAATTTTCAGGGGATAAAATGAGAAAAGAGGTAGCGATCTAATGCGCCAGATTGCACGAAATCAATAATTTACAACAAAAAAAAAAAAAAACGAGGGCCACAAGGGGGCAAGCCCCCTTGACCCCCGTCGTCCCCCTCAGATAGACGTTCTTGGATGAAGAACATTTTTGTGTGTTTGGGCATTTATAATTTTATGATTATTCCAGGAAGAAGGAAAGTAATGATGTTTTATATCAATGCTATGCATCTAACACTTGTGTTGCTAACACATTTGCAGAATTATAGTAATCTTAAAGGGGAGTATTCCAGGTAGTGCAGTTTGGTAAGTAAGTTGCGGTCCAGTATGAGGACCCATGATGGGTATTATGCTCAGGATTCTGATGAGCATGCCCGAGATTCCATGGGAGAAAATGTCCGTAATAGAAATGATGACATTGAGTCTAATGGAAGGAGATTCCAAGAGACGCTGTCAGATGTTGCAGCTACTATGAGAAGCTTGATTAAAGCCCAAGAAGAGCAGCATCAGTTGAATGCTGCAATGTTGCAAAGTTTGACAGACTTGCACAAGAAGATAGACTCTGGACGAGGTACAGCGAGACTAGAAGGCAGTAAGAGCAGTACTAGGAGAAGGATAAGAACTTCTAGTGGAACATCCGATTCTAAAGAATCCAGCGGGGATTCAAGCTTTTCTTCTCATAGAAGAAAAAGAAGGAGACAACATAGGGATCGCTCTCATGATGAATTTAAGAAAGCTAAACCTCCTATGTTTGATGGTGAGGTAAAGACTGGACAAGAGGCTGAAGCTTGGCTTCTTGGGATTAAAAAGTACTTTCAAGTGCATTATTATTCAGGAAACATGAAGGCAAGAGTTGCCATATTCAATATGAATGGGAGAGCATCCATTTGGTGGGAACACTTCAAGCAAGTGAAGAGGATCAGTGAAAGGAGACTGAAGTGGAAACAGTTCAAGAAGTACTTCAAGCAAAAATACCTCTCTGATAGGTATTATGATGACAAGATTAAGGAGTTCCATGAGCTGAGATTGGGACAGCAGACCATGGAAGAGTATGCAAATAAGTTTTTGGAGCTGGTGAGGTATGTCTGGTACATCAGAGATGAAAAGGTAAAGGTCCAGCGTTTTCTAAGTGGACTGCCTCAGTTTTACAAAGATCGAATTGAGTTTTATGAGCCTAGAACTCTTGAAGAAGCAATAAGGAAGGCTAAGTATTGCTATGAGCAAAGCAAGGGTAAACCTGATTACCATAAGGCATGGAAGGACAAGAAGAACGAGAAGTTTGACCAAAGAAAGAAAGGTTTCAAACCTTCTAGCTTCAGGAATCAGCAGAAGCAGCCGTCCCAAGCTGCGAGTAAGCCGGTTGGAGTGGCAGGAGAAAAGCCTAAGGATCCACAACAGAATAGAGGGCCGCTTCAATGTTGGAAATGTGGAGGACCCCACATGCGTAGAAATTGTCCACTCGAGAATGAGAGTGCAAGGCCAGCTTATAACGTTCAAGAAGCAGAAATAGTGGGTCAAGTAGCAAGGGCAGTTCCTAGGATTTATGCAGCACTGGAGGACTGTCAGGCAGACCACCAGTCAGCTGTGGTTGAAGTAGCAGGTAAGATTGCTGAGCAATCTGTTTCTATTTTGATTGACCCTAGTTCTACTCACAATTACATTACTCCTAGAGTAGTAGAGAATTGTGCTTTTAAGAAAGTAAAGCATAGGAAGTCTTGGTTAGTTCAGCTAGCCACTGGAACTAAGAGGAAGGTCAGTGAATTGGTGGAGAAATGTCCATTGGTCATGAATGGATTGGTCACATGTGTAGATCTGAATGTTCTACCGCTTGGTTCCTATGATGTTCTCATTGGAATGGATTGGTTAGAAGCTCACAGGGTGAAGCTTGATTGCTACAATAAGACTTTTGAGTGTATGAATGAAGAAGGGAACCTAGTGGTTGTGAAAGGTATTCCAAAGGTGATTTCAGTAAGGTAGGTTTTAGCTATGCAGTTAAAGAAGTTTTGTAGGAAGGGTTGCCAGTTGTATGCAGCTCAGATTTTGGAGGAAACGAGAGATGAAACTCCGAGGTTGGAGGACTATCGGGTGTTACAGGAATTCGAGGATGTGTTTCCTAATGAGATTCCAGGGCTTCCTCCAAAGCGGGACATTGATTTCACAATCGAACTTGTGCCAGGAGTAGCACCAGTGTCCAAGGCACCCTACAGGATGAGTACAACGGAGATGCTAGAATTGAAGATGCAACTGCAAGAGTTGTTAGAAAAGAAGTATATCCGACTGAGTGTATCTCCTTGGGGAGCACTAGTTCTGTTTGTGAAGAAGAAAGATGGTACACTCAGGTTATGTATTGATTACAGACAGTTGAACAAGGTTACTTTGAAGAATAAGTATCCTTTGCCTAGGATTGATGACCTCTTTGATCAAATGAGAGGAGCAAAGGTATTTTCCAAGATTGACTTGAGGTCTGGTTACCATCAGGTAAGGATCAAGGATGAAGACACTCATAAGACCACCTTTAGGACAAGGTATGGGCACTATGAGTTTGTAGTGGTACCATTTGGTCTCACAAATGCGCCAACTACATTTATGTGCCTTATGAATAGTGTCTTTAGCAAGTATTTGGACAAGTTTGTTCTTGTTTTCCTTGATGACATTCTTGTTTATTCTAAGAAAGAGAAAGAGCATGAAGAGCATTTGAGATTGACACTGCAATTTCTCAGGGAGCATCAGTTGTATGCAAAACTGAGCAAGTGTGACTTCTATAGAGATAGAATTCAGTATTTGGGCCACATTATCTCAAAGGAGGGTATATCTGTGGACCCTGAAAAGATAGAAGCCATTATGAATTGGCCTACTCCAAGAAATGTGACAGATGTAAGATCTTTCATGGGACTTGCAGGATATTACAGGAGATTCATTGAGGGATTCTCCAAAGTTGCACATGACATCACTTCTTTGCAAAAGAAGGGGATGAAGTTCGAATGGACATTGAGGTGTGAAGAAAGCTTCCAGAGATTGAAGGATCTTCTCACTAGTGCACCAGTATTGAAGGTTGCAAATCTAGAGAAAGATTTTGTGGTATGTACCGATGCATGTGGACAAGGGATTGGAGGAGTCCTTATGCAGGACAACCATGTGATATGTTACGAGTCAAGAAAGCTGAAGGAGCATGAGAAGAACTATGCTACTCATGATCTAGAGCTTGCAGCCATAGTACATGCTCTCAAGATGTGGAGACATTACTTGATGGGTAGGAGATTTGAGCTCAGAATAGACCATTGTGGTTTGAAGTATCTGTTTGATCAGCCTACTCTGAATGCTAGGCAAGCAAGATGGCTGGAATTTTTATGTGAGTTTGATTTCGAAATCAAACACATAAAGGGAAAAGAGAATAAGGTAGCTGATGCACTCAGCAGGAAAATGCAATAAATGCATGTGGCATCTCTCAGTATTTGCCAATCAGATTTGAGGCAGCAGATTGTTAGTCATGTTGCCGGAGATGAATTGTATGAGCAAGTAAAAGACAAATTGCAACAGCAAAGTCTTGAGAAGAGGTATGAGGGATATAAATTGGAAGGAGATGGAATTCTCACTTATAAAAATAGAATTTATGTCCCAGATGTAGCAGATTTGAGGAGAATTGTCATGGATGAAATCCATCAAGCTCCGTATTCTGGTCACCCAGGATATCAAAAGACGATTGCTACAGCTAGAAAGCAGTACTTTTGGCTAGGTATGAAAAAGGACCTAGCTGAATACATCTCAAGGTGTATGAAATGTCAGCAGGTAAAGGTTGAGCATCAACATCCTGCAGGTTTGTTGCATCCTTTGCCAATTCCAGAATGGAAATGGGAAGTTATTTCCATGGATTTTATTACAGGATTGCCAACGACTTGGAGACAACATGATTCTATCATGGTTGTGGTAGACAAGTTTACGAAGGAAACACATTTTATACCAGTTAAGTCTACATATGAGGCTGGTGACATTGCAAAGATATTCATGAAGGAGATATTCAAATTGCATGGATTGCCGAAGGAAATAGTTTCTGACAGAGATGTCAATTTTACTTCCAACTTAGGGGTTGTTTGCATATTTGGGTACAAAGCTAAACTTCAGCACTGCATACCATCCTCAGACAGATGGTCAGACCGAGAGAGTTAATCAGGTGCTTGAAGATATGCTTCGCATGTATGTGATGGACAAACCAACCAAGTGGGAAGATTACTTGCACTTGGTAGAGTTTGCTTATAACAATGGACATCAAGCATCCTTGGGGATGAGTCCATATGAAGCTTTGTATGGAAGAAGGTGTAGGACACCTGTGACTTGGGATAATCCAGTGAACCGGATTGTGCTTGGACCAGAATTGCTCAAGGAAACGGAGCAAGAGGTTGTAAAGATCAGGCAAAACCTAAAAGCAGCATAGGACAGACAGAAAATCTATGCGGATAAGCATAGGGTGAGCAGGGAGTTCAGTGTTGGGGATCATGTTTACCTCAGAGTGAGGGAAAGGAAGAGTTCCTTGAAACTTGGAAGTTGTGCCAAGTTGTCACCAAGATACTGTGGGCCATTTGAAGTGCTTGAAAGAATAGGGCCAGTTGCATATAGACTTGCATTGCCTGCTAGCACTAGAGCTCATAATGTTTTTCATGTTTCTTTGCTTAAGAGATATGTACATGATCCTAACCATGTGATAAATTGGGATGTGATTCAGGTGGAACCCGAGGGAGAGTTCCGAATCGAGCCAATGCGCATCCTCGACAGGAAGGTCACAATGCTCTGGAACCGAGCCATAGGTCAGGTAAAGGTGCAATGGGAGCACTTTGGACCTGAAGAGGCTACATGGGAGCTGGAGGATGCCATGCGATTGGCACATCCATTTTTGTTCAATTTTGCGGAACACTGAGGCGATGCCAGTGTAGCATTTTGTTCAATTTTGTAAAGCACTGAGGACAGTGCTATTGAAGGGGGAGGGGAATGTAATGTCCCAGTTTTGACTCCGTTGCATTAGATGTATATGATGTGTATATTGTAAATGATCATGGTGTGGAGTTAAAGGCCAAGGCCCCACCATTGATCGATCACGTTATGTTTTGGATTTGAATTGTCATCGATTGTATATCGAGGCATGCGGCATATATTATGTTTGCCATCATGTAAATATGTATCATAATTAATTAAATGGACACAACCAGCTACGGTCGCGGCAACTAACTCGAATGGGGCATGATTTTCCCAAGGATGAGGATAGGGGTGGGGTAAATTTGTCAAAATTTGAGCCAAAAGGGGGAAAATCCCATGTGTCATCCTCTTTTGTCTTATTCCAACCACTTTCATTATGAAAGACTGTTGGTGGTTGAGGCAGTTATGATCTTTGGGGAGTGGGGTAGCAGGACTGTCAGTCCTCACCCTCACGCACACTCCACCCCAGCAGTTGACTTCAGAATGGGAGGAAAACCTTCACACACTCTTCACTCACGCAGACATTCTTCCTTCCTCACCACGAGTTGAAAAACGCTCAGGCATTGCATTTTCGCGTCTTTTCCATTGCTGCTCACCTTCACGCAGGGAATTGTTGATTGTTACTCATGCCCAGGCCAGGAGTCTGTAAATTCGTTTCTAGCGTGGTCTGTGTGAGTCTTCCCGTGGCTCAATTTCCTTGGACGGACTATTGATTTTCCCCTGCTGTAATTGAGTTTGCTGCTGTGTTTTGGGGAATTCATTGTATAGTTGCTTGGGAGCCGTTTTTCCCTGTTTAAGCTATTATAGCTAATTAATTTCCTAAGTGCAATGGTTGGTCTTCGGACTGTGAGAGGATCAGGGATGTTGGCTTAGTTTTGTTTGATAAACCTAGTGGCTGGAACCACACAGACAGAGCTAGAGGGCTGGCCTTCTTCTCCATCTCCCCTGAATAGCACTGGAAGGGAATGCAGGGCCTGAGGGACTGTGTAGCAGAGAAGGGACTGATTCCTTGTGTTGGGTGTGTTTGGGTGTCTTAGAGGTCAGGCTAGCTCTGGTGTAGGTGTTCTTGGCTCTGTAATGAGCTCACCAGCTTAGCAATTTTCCTTCTCCAGCTCCTTAATGGCCTGATAAACCCAACTCTGTTGGCTTGGCTGTGTGTTTTGTGTATCCTTGGCTACGTGTAAGCCTGTTGTTCCCTTATTCCTTGGAGAATCATGCCCAGCTCAGGGGTGGTAGCGTTGCTGAGAGATTAAGGAGAACGCTGGCCTATGGTTGGGTGGAACATTGCAGCGACGTAGCTGGTTGCGGATCGAATTCATCATAAGATAAGTGATCTTGTGTATTTTACCTCTGCAATTCTATATTTACTGTTAATGACAATGAAATGAACATGTTGAAAGAATGCTTGTTTGAATGAATGTTGTTTTCCGCTATGCTTGGTAGATAATTGCATCTATGCATGTTTAAGCATTATGTTTTATGAATTTTTATGCATGTACATGTTCATGGGCGGTTATCCCGGTCTGATAAAGCGTGTAGTCGCGTCCTCTTCTCCGGCCGGAGGCATGGGGACGTGACAGTTAGTAGAATCATTCTACACTAGAGTTGTTGGTTTGATAAATCAACTAAAATATCAAGGAGAAAATACGGAAGACCAAAGAGTTGTTGAAAAAATTATTATAAGTATTCCCCCAATATTTGAATCCTTGGTTGTGACCTTGGAAGAAAACAAAGATATGTCGGTGTTTACCATTGATGCGTTGCAAGCTTCACTCATCAATCGTGAATACATAATCAATAGATAAAATACATCATTGGAAGGTGCATTCATAGTATAGTCATCCATAAGTCGTGGAAGAGGCAAAGGAAGAAACAATTCTACAGGAAAAGGAAGAAACTTCTCAAGAGGAGGACGCATCAGCAGTCCCGTGAATGTCATTGGTAGAGGAAAAAATCAGAACCCAAGTAAGCCAAGTGGTCACGGGTTTGATAGATAAAAAATTCAATGTCATTGTAAGAAATTTGGTCATTATGCATATGAATGCAGGAAGAACCAGTAGCACCAAGGAAGACAAAGCCAGAACCAGTCGATGAACACCACCACTTCGTCGAGCGCAATGTTGATGGCATGCACATCCCCAATTGAATGCAATATCATCCAATAAATTCCATGTGACATATGGTATTTAGATTCAGGATCAGCAATCATATGACTAGTAATTGTAATTTGTTTTCTAGTCAAGATAATTTAGTTCAAACTGATGTTACACTTGGAAATATTGTCCAAGTAACTATTTTGGGAAAAGGTACTGTTGGTATTCTAACCAAACAATGGGAGCGAAAGATTATTCTTATGTTTATCATGTCGAAGGTCTAAAACATAATTTGTTGAGTATTGGACAACTGATACAAAAAAGGTTATAGAGTATACATAGAAGACAATCACTGTGTGATTAAAGACATAAGTCCAAGAAACCAGCTGATAGCAAAAGTTCCAATGACAAGCAATCGCTTGTTTCCATTAAGGATAATTCTAGACATGAAAGGAAAGGAAAATACAAGAGTTGCATTCAAGTAAGAAAGCAAAGAAGCAGTTGTATAATGCGACAAGAAATAAAGTGAAAGCGTTGAAATTAATGCAGTGTTTCAAACAAAAGTTCAGGATGATTCATGGCTGTGGCATTTCAGATTTAGACATTTGAATTTTGGTGGGATGAAGTTGCTACACACGAAGAATATGGTGAAATTATTTCCATTGATTGACAAACCAAGGAGAAGTTGTGAAGGATGCATTTTTGGCAAGCAACATAGAGAGGCTTTTCCAGTTGGAAAGTCATACAGATCATGCACACCACTTGAGATTGTGCACTCTGATATTTGTGGCCCAATGTAGACATCATCCATAGGAGGCTACAATTATTTTATTACTTTTATTGATGACTACTCAAGAAAAAGATGGGTATATTTTTTAAAACAAAAATATGATGCATTTAGTTGTTTTCAACAGTTCAAGGAAGTCATGGAGAACCATAGTGGAAACTGCATCAAAATATTAAGGACGGACAAAGGCGGTGAATATGTTTCAAATGAATTTCTAATTTTTTGCAAAATCCATTGCATATAGAAGCAATTCACTGCGCAGTATACACCTCGGTAGAACGATCTCGCGGAGAGAAAGAATAGAACCATTATGGAGATGACGTGCAACATGATGGTAGCCAAGCATTTGCCAAATGAATATTGGGCTGAAGTAGTTGCAACTGTTGTATATATTATGAAACGATATCCAAAAAAGAGTGTAAAGAACAAGGTTCCTCAAGAATCATGGACATGTATCAATCATGGTGTTTCTCATTTATAATTTTTTGGTTTTGTCACATATGCTCATGTTCCAGTTGATGAGAAAGAAACTAGACAACAAGGGGCATAAATGTATTTTTGTTGGATACTCAGAAGACACAAAATCATACAAGTTGTATGATCCTATCACAAGGAAAGTAATCATAAGTTGTGACGTTCAATTTGTCGAGAATGAATCATGGGATGGAAACGTCGAGAAGAATGTCAATATTTTGTCGAATGTCGAGCATGATAACATGACAGAGGAAGTGGTTCAAATACCACATGTAATTCAACCAGTCACAGCACCATCGACTCCCATGACACAATGACATATTTCAACACAAGGAACATCGAAACAAGTTACAGCTCAAGCTACGCTGACAAGCACACCAAGAGGACAACAGACTCCATCAAGCAGTTCATCGAGGTCGACATCAACATATCCAGTGAAGAAAAGAAGTATGCGTGAAATATATGAAGTTGGTACACCAAATTCATTCTCTCTCTTTGCATTATTTTCTCAAATAGATGATCCGCTAACATTTGAGGAAGATGTCGAAGATGAAGTATGGGCACAAGACATGGATGAAGAAATAGAATGCATTGAGAAGAGCCAAACATGGGAGCTCGTATATGTACCAAAAGATAAAGATGTAATCAACGTCAAATGGATTTACAAAACCAAGCAAGATGCTGATGGGAATGTGCAAAAGCATAAGGCAAGAATGGTCACAAGAGGGTTCACACAGCAGCCTGATATAGATTTCAATGAAACCTTCACACCAGTTGCACGCATGGATACAGTCAGAATAGTTTTGGCCATAGTTACACAAAACAAATGGCATGTTTATCAAATGGATGTTAAATCAACATTTTTGAATGGAAATCTGGATGAGGACTTATATGTGGAACAACCACAAGGATATGAAGTTCCAAGACAAGAACACAAAGTGTACAAGCTGAAAAAGGAACTCAATAGTTTGAAGCAAGCTCTGAGAGATTGGTACAGTTGCATTGATTCCTATCTCACCCTTAATGGGTTTCACAGAAGTGAAAGTGAATTGGCATTGTACACCAAAGTGAATGACAAAGGGAACATGTTAATTGTTTGCTTGTATGTAGATGATTTAATATGTAGTGGTGATTTTGGCATAAAAGAATTTAGAACAGTCATGGAAAGTGAATTTGAAATGACTGATTTGGGCTCATGAATTTTTTTCTGGGCATTGAAGTTCAACAATCTAAAAGTGGTATTTTATATCACAATCAAAGTATGTAAGTGTAGTTTTAAAAAGATTCAATATGTCTAATTACAAGACATTCCCAACACCAGTAATAACATGTTTAAAATTGAGCAAGGATGATGATGGATCAAGTGTAGATCCCACGTTGTTTAAAAGGCTTGTTGGCAACCTTATGTATTTAATAGCAACAAGACCAGACATAATGTATGGAGTGAGTCTGATCTCAAGATTCTTGGAGTCACCAAAAGACTCTCATTGGCAAGAAGGGAAAAGAATTCTGAGGTATGTAAGTGGAAAAAAGGACCTTGGCATAATGTATTCAACCTCAGAAAAGTTTAAACTCATTAGATATACTGCCAGTGATAATGGAGGCATCATAGATGACAGGAAGAGCACATCTAGGTACACATTTCATTTTGGTAGAGGTGTTGTTCCATGGGCTTCAAAGAAACATCCCATAGTAACTTTGTCTTCAGCAGAAGCAGAGTATGTCGCAGCGACAAGTGTTGCATGTCAAGCCGTTTGGATGTGAATAATGTTAAAAGACTTGTTGCAGAACCAACAAGAACCAACAACCATTTTCTACCACAACAGTTCAGCCATTTCTTTGTCGAATAATCATGTGTTTCACAAGAGAACCAAACACATCGACATAGGGTATCATTTCATAAGAGAATTGATGGACAACAAAGAATTTTTTTTAGAATTTTGCAGGTCTGAAGATCAACTTGCGGGCATCTTTACAAACCCATTGGAAAGGGATATGTTCTAGAAACCCCTGTCTGTCCCCTCCCAAAGGTGTGCCACATTATAAATAGAAAGATCATAAAATTTCTGATAATGAAAGAAAGGAGTTACCTAAGTGCATGTTCTTTTTTTTATTTTGATGGAGGTCTATTCATGGTTTTCCTCTGGTGCTTGTCTTTTATTTATGTAATCAAAATGATGATCAAATATAATAGAGAATTCACCGAGACAAGTTCTGCACAATGAATTTTGGCATAAATAGATCAAGTTTTAGCTCTAAATTTTTTTTTAATATTTTGTTTTAAAATTCCCATCTGCTCATAATTAAGGGGGGGTGTTGGAAATATTAATTACTAGCTGGTCCACATAGAAAATCAACCGACTCTATCAGATTCTGTAGCAGGTCAGTTTCTATAAGATAGTATGACAAGATGAAGAGTTCATGTCTCTCATATATAAGCCAATCGAATTAAATATATGAAGCTAAGTTTCTAGGTAGATATTTATTACATTATTTAATGTAACTTGGTAGAAGTTTTTTATAAGAAGAAGTAGATTGTAATTAGAGATAGAGACAAAGATAGATAGACACATAGATAGATAGAAATACAGAGAGAAGAAGAGTGTGCGGAGAATAAGGAAAAACTCTGTGAAGAGTTTGAAGGTCAAACTTCTGTGTTTTGTGAAAGTGTTGAGATCCGAAGCTTTGTAAAAGGTGAAACATCCTTATAAATTTCCAAGTTTGTATTTACAGATGTTGTTCTTTGTTATGTCGTAACAAGATATATAAATCCATAGTTTATGGTTTAATGCAAGTATTATTTAGTCACACATCTTCTCCATATTTACTTGAGTGAATGTCGTTTACATTTATCGTTTACTGAAAGACACAAAGAATCCATATTTATTTCACTGCTTAAAAGTTCTAGTTTTTATCCGCAGAGTGTCCGACACAAGTCTTGTTTAATATTTGGTTATATGATATTGTGAGTGGGTCGCAATATGGTTGTGTTGTAGTTTATCCCAAGTAACCATCGGTGAAAAGTGTTTTTCATATCATGAGTCTTTAGACTAAGAAATATCTCTTCTATAAATTTCCACCAAAAGTTGTTTTGTTGAAGTGAATGTTGGTTGCACAGGAGTTGGTCGCAACCTAAATCATGTCACAGTAAAATACGGTCGAAAGTAAAGTGAGTTTGTCAAGGTGAAAGTGTGTTGATTAAAAATTCCATAAGGTATGTCGCAAGTATTCTTGGTCGCAAGACTTTCCATTAAAATAAAAAGGGAAAGAAAAGTTTATGACCGTGCAGGCGAACCATGGTTGTTTTTGTGCATTAGTTTTAGTCGCATTATCTAGGGATCATTGCTCGCCTGTATTTAAATCCCCCCCATGATAACTGTGAATGTACAATGTAAAGAGGCATATGAATACCCATTTCATAATTCATTGTGTTATGTGCCTCTGATCCATCTCGTAAGTCATTTGAAATGGGATCCTTCCATACTAGAGCTAAGTAGGTTTAGGAGACGTGCAAAACTGTAGCCAACAAACTAACTCTCGATGATTTTATTCATATTGATATATTTTTTTAGTTCTAGGCCCATCCTTGAATGCATAAGCATAAGTTACCAATGCAAATGCATAAATATAAGGATGCAAAGCAATAAGTTAAGTAGAATGCGGTGTCCACCTGAGGGAGGTGAAGCACAATGAAGATCAAGGCAGTGAAGCACTGTGAAGACAACACGATGAAGCGATGAAGCATGAGACAATGCCAAATACAATGGCTATATATTTGTTCTTGGAGGGAAAGGCAAAGGAGGTGGCAGTGGCGGTGGGTGCAAGCCAAAGGCAAAGAAGGCCAGACATATTCGATAGATGCACATGCATGCAACTAAACACAAAAATTGTATGAAAAATGTAAACCAAACAATGGACATGAAACATATAATGTCTCCAACTAATGCTAACAAGTTTAATGAAATCCTTAAGAAATATCCATAAATGTATTACATATATGAACCAATTTGCGATTTAATCTAACTTTGAAAGGGAAAATTACTCCCACATGTAAATATAAGGCCAAATAAGATCTCCAAGTTTTTTATTAAAAGAAGTGGAGGTTTCACAATTTTTTCATCCTAAAATTGGATAAAGTGATAGTCTCGTATTTCCTATCCATAAAAACTTTGCTTAAAAAACTTAAGCATGTATTTATGTGCAAGAACTAATAAAACAACAACAAACTGATTACAAGAGTCCCTCAGCCTGCGGCAAGTACTAATAAAAGGTGGGTAGTGATTTTTTAAGAGTTGGAATTGAAAGGAAAGTAAAAGACAAGTGGCGATTGTGTTAGATTTTATTATTTGAATTAATATTTTAATATTTGACAGTCGTTCATGTAGTGATCATCAATATGGCATGGTAGCTTTGTGAGGTTTATCAACCGACACATTTCTACTTATCGTACCAAAACTGCAAAGCAAATTACACCATTAGATTTCAGTATATGAGTTGGTTGTCAATCTAGCCGACAATTTTTATCGGCAGGTTCTTTGAATCCTAGGATTTGGAAACAAACACTTTATTAGTTCTATCCTGGGATCAAAAAAAACTTATTTATAATTTATGGGGTTTGTTCCTCTCAAGTTTAAACTGTAGTTTCTAATGTAATGGTTATTTTAAGTCTTATTATTTTTTGTGCATATAAAGGCAGGATCTGGGCATTGGATTATCTGTCTTGTAACGGTTCTAGTGTCAACTAAGGTATAGCTAAATGTAAAGAGTCTGCAGTGGTTTGTATTGTGATTAAAATCTATCCTTTGATTTTTATATGATTTTTTAGGGTTAAGGTTTGGAACAAGATTCGAACTTAGTTAGATTATTTTGATTTAGTTGTTTGTTGTTTGTAATTATGGTCATGAGAGCCTATACTTTTTCCAAGAGAAAAATTCCAGTTCCTTGTTATTCATCAAAATCAAAGGTAACTTGTTTACGGCACAAGGTGGGCATATACATGTAATCAAGGCATCAGTCAAGAAAACAGAGCTCAGCCACATATCCACTATACACTACAGCATGAAACAAAGGATGAGAATCCTCCCACAAGAAGAAGAAAGATACAACATAACCATCTACCAATCACCATCTTGAATCACCAAGATACAGTGAAAACAAGTCAAGGAAGAATAACTGGTCTAAGGAGGCACTTCTGGGAAAGACATGCATAGAAAGAGTGAGGAAAAATCCACCTCTGACACCCAAAGGTGTGATACCATACTCAAGCCTCAAAAAAGTGTCAAATGGAGTAGGCCTATGTGCTAATAAAGCTGAAAAGAACCATTCCCAATGCATTCACCCTCAGTGAATTCAGAGTAATGAAGAAGGTCTGATGCCAAAGTAAGTTCCTCCTTAGATAAGCCATCCAACTTAAAGTTGAATTCTCTGTAAACATGGGAATATTCGAGATGGATAAAAGAAGATTTCAGATCTATGATATTATGACACCAGCCATTAAGTTCGAGAGCAGAGAGGGAAACCCGCCCATTGAACTAGTTAATAATGGTTGAAGAGTCGCCTTGAATATGTAGATAAGGCAGACCAATATTTTTAGAAATGACCAGTAGTACCCACAGTGCAAGCAGTTCAGAATGGGTTTTGGTTCTCAGACCATGGTCCATTTTTACATAGTAAAAGTGATCCTTGTCAATGAGAAGGTGTACACCAATGTCACCATTCTTATTTGTTGAGACCCTGTCGAAAAAACCAATAGGGAAATCATAAACAGGTGCATCTCCTATAATTCTCCTTTTGGATATCGGATGTGCAACCACAGGATGTAGCTCAAGCTGTTCCATTATGTTATTAATAATGAGGTTCATGACTGGCCTGTGGCCCTCAAAAATGACCTTGTTTCTAGTATTCCATATTTTCCAAGTCATGAGGAGTGGAAGATATAATAGCTACTTTTCACCACTAATCCATTTCACCAGATTTTGTAGATAAGTGGGTTCATTCCAAATAATTGGACGGTGAAGTATAATGCTGAGACCACAGATAACATTTTTAGTAAACATACAATCAATAAAAAGATGATTGACAGATTCTGCTTCGCAATAGAATAGGTTGTAGCGATTGGGTCCAATCCAACCCTGTTTTAGTAAATTGTCCCATGTATTAATACGGTTGGATAGACATAGCCAAATGAAACATATCACCTTCAGTGGTAAGTTGCACTTTCTGATTAGTACGAGATCCCTGTCAGGATGGTCAGTAAGGGAATAGGAAGAGATGAGGTGATAAGCCAGACGAGCACTGACCTTTCCAGTCATCTTGTTATACATCCATACTAAAGAGTCCAGACCATTTCCAAGTTTGATGCAGCCATGTGTTATCCCCTTAATATAATTTGACCAAGTCTCCTTCTAGACACCATCTAAATCGAGATCGTCAGTAGTGATCCAGTACGAATGAGAAGATGTGTCAGTTCCCCAGTTACGAGCATTAGCAAGAGTAGTAATGCCAAAATCTTCCAAATAGTGTTTGAGCTCCTCGGGAAGGACATAGATCGAGCTTAAACCAGCAATAGGGTCCACACCAATCCTAATGCTTTGGACATTCCCCACCTTCCATCCCAAACACCTAGTAATCCATGACATCATCCTGATGAATCCATTCCATATATAAGAGGTGCCCTGTATATTAAATACTTGGAGGCATAACCATTCATCAACAAGACTATTTTTAAGTTATTTATGCTTGACAATGTGAGACTAGATGCCCTCACTGTTCAGTACCATCCAGAAACTTTTCAATATAAGTGCCAAGCTAAACCGGTCCAGATTTGTGATATTCCATCCCCCTAATGCATATGGTTTGGAAATCATGTGCCAATCAACCAAGTGTAATATGGAGTTCCCATTTAAATTTCCATAGAGAAAATTGAAAATGGAACGCCTGAGATAGTTCATAATTGTTCTAGGAAACCATGCCAAGGTGAGCCAATATACAACCAACCCCAAAAGGGTCTATTTAACTAGGATCAACGTGCCTCCAAGGGATAATAGCCTGTAGGTCCAATTGCTTATCCTTCTTTCAATTTTTTTGATAAACCATCACCAATCACTAACAGAATAACCCATCGATTTGATATAGTAGCCCAAGTACTTGAATCCTACAAACATAGGCTCCAATTTAATTGGCAGTAAGGAAAAGATACTGGATTTGGTAAGCTCATAAATATCATTGTACAAGAATGAAGATTTTTCAACATTGATTTTCATGCCCGTCACTGAACAAAAGAGATCTAAAAGTTCTTTATAATGCTGCCATTCTTCCAATGTCCTAAGCCCAAACAAAATGACATCATCAACAAATAAAAGGTGAGTAAGATTCAAGGTAGTAGATACCTTGATATTAGCAATAGCCCCCCTATGTTAAGCATTAGAGATCAAAAGACTCAGGATATCAATAACCAAAATAAAGAGGAGAGGGGAGAGGGGACATCCCTTCTTGATGCCCCTCGAGACAGGGAATAATTTGGAAGGTGTCTCATTGACAAGTACAACAAAATTTGAGGATTCCACACAGCCCATAATCCAGTTGACTCCAACAACCAGGACACCAATATGTAGGAGGACTAGTCTAAGAAAATTCTAGTTCACCCAATCAAATGCTTTGAAAAGGTCTAACTTGAGAACCAAGATTTTCTTCTTTTCCAATTTAATGGAATGCAGTACTTCCTGTGCAATGCCAATAGGCTCTATGATCTTCCTATTATGGAGAAAGCCAAATTGATTTCTAGACATGGCTCTATCCAAGATAGGTTTTAATCTGTTAGCATCCAGCTTGGATATGACCTTATAAACCAAGTTGCATAAGGAAATAGACCTGAAGTTGGAAAAGGTGAGTGGTTTGTAACGTTTCAGTATGAGAGTAATAAAAGTGGCATTAAATGCTCCTGATACTCTACCCTCAACCCAAGACTTATTAGCAACCCTAAGAATTTAATGACCAACCAAATCAAAGAAATGGAGGAAGAATTCAACCAGCCAACCATCAGGGCCAGGAATTTTGTCTTTTTTGAAGCCCTTAAGAACACCTTCAATATCATTGAGTGAAAAATATAACAAAAGGACTCTTTATCTTCCTCAAGGACAAAGGTAGGAAAAATTCTAATGACTTTGAGTTGATCCTCAATATTGGTGGACCCATCATCAGTAAATAAATCGAAGAAGTTCAATGCACCCAGGAGCTTAAGTTGTGTTTCATCTTCAATCAACTCACTGTGTTGGTTCTGTAGGCCCCAAATAGATTTAGAATTCCTTCTAGTAGAGGCATAGGAGTGGAAAAAATTTGTGTTTGCATCACCCTCATTTATCTAGTCCACTCTACTCTTGAGTTTCCAGGAAAGAACCTGATGAGCCAGCAATGACTCCTTCACGGCCTTCAGCTAAGAGAGCTGAGTAGCCTCAGTCATAGCCAAGATACCAAAGGTCCGAGATGTAGGGAGTTCTTGAATGGATAAGTCAACCTCTTTGGCATCTTTGGATTTTTCTAGGTTCATCATTTTTTCCCAATCCTTTACAGTACCCTTGAGTCTCTTGATTTTAAAGGTGAGTGCAGAAATAGGGTCTAAAGCAGGGTGAACATGTGCGGCCCAAGAAGAGTGGACAATAACACAAAATTTATTTTCAAGAAGCCAGGCTCTATTGAACTTGAATGGATAAAGATGATAGTAAGGCATAAATTTCCACTCCAGGAAAACAAGATAATGATCAGATATCTCCGAGGGATGGATCCAGAATTTATAGTGATTCAAAGTAGGAAGAATATGGAGTGATGTCAAGAACCTATCAAGTCATTTGCTAACTCCCTCATGGCCTACACAACTATTCCTCCAAGTAGGGCCAGGATGGTGGGGAGCTAAGTCCACCATGTTATAAGTATCCAGGAGATGTGTAAAGTAATGAAAAATGTCGTCAATGTGGGGCTTTGTTACCCTAGATCTCAGCATCAGAGAGGGTAAAGTTTAAATCCCCAGTAATAATAAGATTGGGATAGTCAAAAATTCCCCCAGATAATACATTATCCCATAAAGAAACTCTGTTAGAGTAGGGCCAATGGTAGTTCAAGATGGAGAAAACTAGATTAAGGCCCTTAAATATAGCCTTGACTAAGATGCCAGTAAAGGAGTGAAAATCCTTTCAGCGAATGAGGTGAGGGTTCCATCCAGTGAGAAGTCCCCCTGAGAGGCCATGGGAGTCAAGCACACAAAATTCCTAGGCTTGTTTCAAATTAGAAAATAAACGAAGAGCAGAAAAGTGATCACACATAGTTTCTTGAATCAAAACCATGTGAGGGTTCAAAGTAGGAAGAGTGATCTAAGGGATTTTTGTTTGGTAAGCCCCCCAAACCCATGAATATTCATACAGATAATACTCATGGGTCAACCAGAGTATCAGGAGACAATGCTCTAAGTGCCTGTGGAGAGTTCATGGATCTGGTTGCTGCTTTGATCCTAGCAGAGATAGGGGTGTAAAGACCTGAAGGACCGGACTCATTAGAGGGAATTGAATAGGGTTTATTTTTCCTTGATTTCCGAATTGTAACATTTTAGAACCTGATCGAATCCAAAGGTAGAGTAAAAGGAGAGACAGGTGATTTTTCTGTGAAAATGGATAGGAATTTAAGAAGAGATGGATCCATGAATGAAGGAGAGGAGATGGGACTGTGAGGATCGTCAAATATTAAAGGATAAGGGTTCCTCTCGAGTGGGGGAAAGTCCTCCAAAGTGAATGCGGGAAGAGACATAGAAGAAGTGATAGTAGGAGAGGGAATAATAGGAGGGGGTGAAGGGGCAGGACAAGTTGAGAGAGCAATGTTAGGTACCAATGAAGGAGCCACCGAAGAAGCATCCAGTGCTAAATTCTCTGTGTCCTGTATATATAGTAACTCCCTTTTGGTGAGATCACCAAAAGTAGTCGGGGAAGAGGATTCATAAGGACCAATAAGAGTGGGAGAGCTAGAAGAGTCTAAAGGGGGAGACACCTTCGGAGGGGAGCTAGAAGACGATTCTGAATCCGAGAAGCCAAGGTTTAAGGGATGGCCTTGATGTAAATAAGAGCACTTATTCTTCAAATGAACAACTTCATGGCAGTAGCTGCATCTGAAGGGAATGTTCAAATAGTCCATTTTTTTAGTAAAGACCATATTGTTGCAAACAATATCAATATCAGGAAGGAGCCCTTTGGAAACGTCCAACTCAACAAGAACCCTGGCCATTCTTTTATCAAAGATAAGGTGGAAATATTTTTCTAAAGCCACAAACTACCCTAGGGTATTAGTGATACCAATAAATAACTCCCTATTCCACAAAGGAAAGGGAAGAGACGACATCAAAACACAGAGATGTCTCTTGACTACTCTTTCCTTGAACGAATCAAACTTTGAATGCCAGGGACTATGAACCAGCAAGCCATTCTCAATAGTCCAGAGTGAGTTCAAGATACAAGAGGCATATGCATCCTCAATAAATACAAATACCAACCATTTGTTGGCGAGGAGACTAATGGTAGGAACATAGTTAAGGATGGATTTCCAATGGGTGGTATCCCATGCCACCTACTCCTCCTTATTCATATTGCAATGTTCAAGACGGTTGATCAATGTCCTACGGCAAATATCAGAGACTCTATCCAACATTACGTCCCTCCCAAGAACATAATGACCCTTGGAGTCAAGTGCTTTCATGAGCTTAGCTTTTCTATGAGAATTGTTATACCGAGAGGGACGTTCTAATCCCCCTTAGGGGAAGCTTGGAGGACAGATCTTAGGAGACTCCATACTAGTCAATATAACCCCCTAAGACACCTAAGGTAACCACAGAAAACCTAACAGCAAGTGCAATAAGGTGAAGCCCTAACCCTATCAGCTAAGAACCCATCGTCCACTGACAACAAACCTGTAGTTAGTAAAACAGTCGAAATCCTAGCGTCAAACACTGTATAGAAACCCTAGATAGGTATCTGGGTGCAAAGAAACCCCAGTTAGGGTTTGACCCAGAACCCTAGGTAGAAATAACACAAGGCTACGAGGAACCTCAGGGAGACCAGATGATAGCCAATGGATAAAAAGAGATCACAAAAAATAAAAGAAAACAGAAAGAGGTACCCGAAAAAAGCCTAAAATAAAACCTAAGAGTTCCCACTTTATTATCATGGTTGGTACTAGCCCTCAGGAAGAGGATGGAATCCATGTGGGGCTTAACGCCATCAAAGGCCAGAAAAAGTAATAAAAAACAAAGCCCCAGTAATCCAAACCAAAAAATAAAATAAAACAAACTCGCGAGAGCCTATACTATGTTAAGGATATGATCTTGCATTTGCGGGTGCGCTTGCATGTAGGTCAAATTGTTAATAATAATTTATTTTCTATGGATGGAAACACTACAACACGATGAGGCCTTTTGAGGCATTAGTTTAAGACAAATTTTCATTTTTTCTTTAAATTCTTATTTTGATACATTTGTAAAATAGAAATATCCCAATTTGTAAATAGATTCGTGTTTTATGAAGCACTATAACACGATGAGGCCTTTTGATACATTTGTTTAAGACAAAGTTCCACTTTGTTTTAAATTCATGTGTTTAGACATTTGTTTAAGACAAAGTTCCACTTTGTTTTAAATTCATGTTTTTAGACATTTGTTTAAGGTAAAATTCCAAGTTGTTTCTTTTTATTTATGTAATATTTTACTTTTTGTCTCTAGTACATGAAATACTCATTTTGTAAAAAGTAATTATGAGTGGGAAGTGAAATTCAATGGTTTATCAAATATATTTTTAGTTTACTTATCTTATTCATAATTTCAAAAAAACATTCCATCGATCCTCTCTTCTGATGCATGAGTTGAGTTATTGCAGGTTCTTGGTGAGGTCTTAAAGTCGTGATCATGATACATCCATGGAGAATCTAAGGGTTACCACTGCATTGTTTTTCTACATTCATAAAATGGTTGGTGCAATTTTTTTTGTCGATCAATACCCAGGGTTTGAGGGTTTTATCTTGGGCAACCATTATTCTCATTTGGGATTCCTTGCACTTGAATGTGCAAATTCAGAAGCTAATATTAGAGATAAAAGTGCCAACATTTGGGATTTACTTTGTTCCTTAGAGAATGATATATGACTATTTGGGGATTTCAGGTATCCAAAGAATTTGTCAAGAAGAAATCGGAAGCACGACATTCAACAGAGAATAATGTGCAACTATTGGGGGTTTTTGGATCCCTTTGTTCTTCAAAGAATGATGTGAACCTATTTGGGTTTTTTGGGGGGTTTCCAATGAATTTGGAGGTTTTGGGTTTCTAAAGAATTTGACAAGAGGAGATTGGAGGCATGCCATTCCTCAAAGAATATTGAGAAAATATTTGGGGGGTTTTGTTTTCCAAATAATTTGATGGGAATGCATTGGAATCACAAACCCTTTTCCCTCTGTCCCTAGTCTTTCCTACAACTTTATGAAGGGAGGATTGAACATTTACTGCTTATGAGTAAAAAATAAGAGTTGGACCATCATCCGCTTTAACTAGCTCCGCCTTTGTTACTAGTGGAACTACTCGCTTTTATTCTTCTCTTGTGGGAACTTGCTTTCTAATTATTACACGGTAAACTCAATCCACATCTTAAGTTTATCAATCTTTACCTACGATGGGAACCCAATGTTGCCCATGGGAGGTCTCTTATATAGTATTACATTAGCAAAAAGTGGGGTTTTGGAGAGAAACGAGACTGATATTCGGGAGAATAATGTGCAACTATTTTGGGGTTTTGGTTTCCAAATAATTTGACAAGAAGAGAGTGGAAGCAGTACAACGTTCATCGGAGAATAATATGAAAATATTGGGGGTTTTTTATTTCCAAATAATCTGAAAACAAGAGAGTGCACACAACCAAGGAGCAAGGGCATTAGTGTTAGGTACCTCCAATATAAGCTAGTACTAGATTTTTTCTTTCTTCTTTGAAAGGTGTTTTGTTTAGTTTATTTTTTCCTGTGTGACTCCAATGCCAATTTTCTTTGAGACTCCAAAGCCATTTTTTAAATTCTTTTTTATCTACAAAAATTCATGTTGATTCACTTAATATCCTATATATTATATAATAATAATGCACATATTTTAGAATATATAATATAGTGTATCATTTTTATTATCTTCTATGATCTACAATAGCTCATGTTCACTAGTTTTGCATATTGTACATTTGTATGCACTTTAGAAAATCCAACCCTCAATGTGATTGAAGTTCTCACCTGACCTATTTTAAGTTGGTAACCAACCCTGAATGGGAATTCAGTTCTAATCGGACCTATTCTAATTTGGTAAAATGGTCTTCTCATGTTTTTCAAACTATGTCCATTGCATCCTTTCAACTATTGCAAATTTAATTTAGAGCTTTTTTTACCATTTCTCTCACGCGCCTCGGAAAGAAGCGTTCTGGGTCTTTTCATGATCATAGGAGGAAGCCCCAAGTGTTTCATAATAATGATAGTCACCTAGATCAATGAGGAAAAGGTAAGGAGCTTTCATTGTAGTGGCAAAGTAGGTGCAGACATAATTGTAGCGAGGGAAACAATTTCAACAATTTATGTGTTATTCAAGTTGCCAGGAAATTATTCCTTAAGATTCTTGTGAGGATTAAGGAAATCATGGGCTCCATTGAAATATCATGAACATATAATATTCTTCCATGTTAAACTGGAACATAAGTCACTGTCTATCTCTTATGAATACTTGTGCTTTGTAATTATATTTTTTTTCCTCATATATGGGTCTGTCTAGCATGTGTGGTGCAGGTGAATGGTATAGATTTCCCTTCATGCAAGATCAAACATTTTCTTGTACAAACAAAATTCTCACTAGACTTTTAAACAACCTCTATTCAACCAAATAACTCATCCTACAATTCTATACTTGAAAAGAAAACTAATTTCATAATCCTCTATTTCAAATATTGTTCTATTTCAAAACGTGATTTCTTTGCAATCAGATTTTTATCTATCGTGTCTTTCAAGGTATGATTTCCATGTCTCTTCTTGGCTTTTAGAAAAACCTAATATGAATAAAAATTCAAACATGTTACCAACAATGGAATGCAATGATGTAGCATTTGTTAGATTTTTATCATTAAGCTAGCAATATATTAGGATCTTTAACTGAGAGAATAACAAGCACAACAATCAAACACAAGAGACAATGAACACAATGTTTATCCTCAAGGAAACCATAAATGGTGAAAACCCCATACCTTCCTCAGAGATAGAATCAGCACCAAAAGTAGAACCCAAAACAGTAAGGTGATCTCCTGACAATAGTAACCTTCTTTCTATCTAGCCCAAGTGTCTTCTCCTTCCTCAACTATGCGCTACACTTGAGTGTGTATGAGATGTGTGATAAATAGAGAGGATAGCTCTATATTTATACTAATTCCCAACTTGACTAAACTCTACTAGGGCCGACCTCACTAGGAGAGTCTAATAACCCTAGTGCCCCAGAACTGCAGAGACTTTAACCCTTAACCAATAGGATGGTTACCCACAATGACTTGACATGACTTGTTTACATTATATAACTTCCCAATAGGAAAATCGAGGCATGACATGACTCAAGTACATCTCGGAATAAACATCGGGTTACAATATATAAGAAATACAAGTGAAATACATTCCGAAGTTACATATACATCAACACTCCCTCTTAACTAGGAAGGTATTCTTTCGACACAATTTTCAGCACATGTCTTCTTCTCTGTATCTTCTGGATCATCATCAAGTTCTCATCATCTTCAATTCATCTTCATATTCAAGTCATCTTCATCATAAAGTCATATTCATCATCGGATCTGGATCATCACTCGATATGGATCATCACTGGACATCATCACTAGATCTAGATCATCACTCGATCTAGATCATCACTACTGGATCATCATCATTGGATTTGGATCATCATCACTCGATATGGATCATCATTGGGTCATCATCACGGGTGCTATCTCTTGATTCTTCTCGTCATGGGAATTTCTACAGATCCAGTCCTTTTTCATGCTGGATGTACATATACAGAGCCGGTACTGGATGTATCATCATAGAGCTTGTCCTTTTTCATACTAGATGTGGCATCTACACAGCGCTACTCCTTTTACTCAGATGAGTCTTAACAGAGCTAGTCCTTTTTCATACTAGATGTGGCATCTACACAGAGCTAGTCCTTTTTCATACTAGATGAGTCTTCATAGAGCTAGTCCTTTTTCATACTGGATGTGGCATCTACACAGAGCTAGTCCTTTTTCATACTAGATGAGTCTTCATAGAGCTAGTCCTTTTTCATACTAGATCTGACATCTACACAGAGCTAGTCCTTTTTCATACTAGATGAGTCTTCACAGAGCTAGTCCTTTTTCATACTAGATGTGGCATCTACACAGAGCTAGTGCTTTTTCATCCTAGATGAGTCTTCACAGAGCTAGTCATTTTTCATACTAGATGTGGCATCTACACAGAGCTAGTCCTTTTTCATGCTAGATGAGTCTTCACAGAGCTAGTCCTTTTTTATACTAGATGTGGCATATACACAGAGCTAGTCCTTTTTCATGCTAGATGTGTCTTCACAGAGCCAGCCCTTTTTCATGCTGGATGTGGGACCTACACAGAGCTATTCCTTTTTCATACTAGATGTGTCCTCATAGAACCAACCCTTTTTCATGCTGGATGTGGGACCTACATAGAGCTAGTCCTTTTTCATACTAGATGTGTCTTCACAGAGACAAACCTTTTTCATGTTGGATGTGGGATCATCACATACATATGACAATAGAAGGAACCATCCTCTAACCACGTCATAGATCTTACACTTGACCATGGAAGGAACCAATCATCTCACCATGTCGAAAGGGCACAACACTTACATCTGACCATGGAAGAAACCAATCCTCTCACCATGTCAAAAGGGCACAACACGGACACATCACTTCCTCTTGGGAGGAATCTCGATCTGGAGAACACCAAGCTTCTCCCTGAAGCACTCAAACTTCACCCTAGCTAATGGATTAGTGAACACATCAGCTATATGTTCATCCGTCACAACATACTGGAGATTCACTACTCCTCTCTGCACCATATCCCTGATATAGTGACACTTGATCTCGATATTCTTCGACTTGTCATGGAATACTGGATTCTCTGACAACTTTACACAACTATGGTTGTCACAGTATATATAGGTAGCCTCTAACTGGAGATCAAATAAATTAGACAGTAGCTTCCTCAACCATACTGCTTCACAACTAGCTGAATAGGCTGTGACATATTCTGCTTCAGCTGTACTCAGTGCCACACGGGATTGCTTCCTACTTAACCAAGAGATCACACCTAATTCCATATTGAAGCAACACCCTGAAGTACTCTTCCTATCAATGGCACTGTGTAACATCCCTGGTTTTAACCCCGATGCACTAAATATACATGATATATATACATTGTAATTAATCATGGTGTGGAGCTAAAGGCAAAAGCCCCACCATCTATTTGGTTTTGTTATGTTCGGCGATTGGAATCATTGCTGATAGTATATCAGGATATACAATGCATATTAACATTATGGCATCATGTAACTATGCATTTTAATTAAATAACCCCAACCAGCTATGTTCACTGCAACCATATTGAGAAGGGGCATGATTTTCTAAGGTTAAGGAGGGGGAATGTTAAACCTTGAGCCCATGAGGGAAAAGCCATGTGTCTCCACCCTGTTTAATTTGCTCACCTTCCCTTGTCTTATCCAACTACCACCTTAAATGTTCTGCTGTTTGCTGAGGCAGTTATTGTTGGCAGTGGAGTGTGGCAGGACTTCCAGTCCTTGCCCACATGCACACTCCATCAAGCTGATCCTCATGCTGGCAGGAAAACCACTACACCCACAATCTCATTCTCTCCATGACTGCACTCTCTTGTCGGTTGGGGGTTCACTCTGACGCAGGGATGTTTTGTCTATTCACCTTCTCATGCGCAGGGGGTTCGGATGGTATTCCTCACGTAGAGTTGAGTTAAGAAGGGGTGTGATTTCTTGTTTGGGGGTTCGTTCTCCCTTTTCTCTAGGATTGCTAGTCTGTAAAATGATCTTCCTCCGGCTAGTGTAGAGCATGGAGGTTCATGTTGTATTATCGAACTGTGTATTGTCCCGTCCATGACCGTGAACCGTGGCTGTAGTTTCCTTTGTGAGATGTTTTCCTCCTATTCACACAAAGAGGCTGTAACTTATCTCCTCCATTGCTGACTGTGTAAAACTGCCAAGGCTTCAATGTTGTTTCCCACAATTTTTATCTGTGATTTCTTCACTAAATGTTGGCTGTGGTCTTGTTCACTTTTTGTTGGGCTGCGTCTCCCTTTGTGTTTTGGTCTACTGTAGGTTGTTGAGGAATTGTTTTGGCCACGATAGGGCCAAGAAAGATTCAGGGAGTTGTTCTTCCCCTGTTCAAGATTTAATAGCTGGTTTGTTGCATGCACGCAGTGGTTTTGTCCTCATACTGCATTGGAGTGGTGAATGAGGGCCTAATGTGCTTGATAAACCTGGTGCGATTGGGAATCACACAGACAGAGCTAGTGGGCCGACTTTCTTCTCCAAAACCCCTGAATAGCACTGGAAGGGAGATCAGGATCTAAGGGACTGCGTTGCAGAGAAAGGACTGATTTCCTTGTGTTGGGTGTGTGTGGGTGTCCTAGAATCCAGGCTAGTTCTTGTGTAGGTGTCCTTAGCTCTTCAAGGAGCTCACCAGCTTAGCATTTAGCCTTTCCCAGCTCATGGATGGCCTGATAAACCCAACTTTGTTTTCTTGGATGATCTGTTGTTCACCTGATAAACCCAACTGTGTTGGATTGGCTGAACTGTGTATCCTTGGTTATGTGTAAGCCTACTAGTTCCTTATTCCTTGTGGAATCATGTCCAGCTCAGGGGTGACAGCATTGATGAGAGATTAAAGAGCATGCAAGCCTATGGTTGGGTGCAACTTTGCAACGACGTAGATAGTTGTGGGACAGTTCTCATAAGATAAGTATTCTTGACTAATCTATTTTGCAATCATATTTACTGTTAATGAATTAGGATGATAGACATGTTGAATGTTGTTTGCTTCTGCTACGTATATGAACAATTATGCATCTTAGTATGATTTATGTTTAAGCAACATGATTCAGCATTATATGCATGATCATGTTCATGGGGCTAGATTCCCATATGTTTGATGTTTAGTAGCGTCCTCTTGCCCGGTCGGAGGGTTGGGGACGTTACACTATGGTTTCATAGCACTGGTTGCAGCATGGTCCTGAATGGGCCATGAAAGATCAGTTAACAGAGGCAGGTTTCCTACTTCCCAGAAGAAATCAAGAAAAAATATAAACTTCAAAAAAAAAATTGCTTAAGTGTTGGAAACATTGGCCCATCAAAAAACTCAGCGAGAAGTTCTTCCGATGCAGTGGAAGAGTTAGTTTGAAGACCACCCGACAGGGATAGCAAGAAGAGAATTTTACAAAAATTTTGCAAAGGTTCATCGGCCATCAATGGAGGATAGAGGATGAGGGAGCCGCAGTTTCAACGGAGATCAACTGAAGACCGCTGAAACGCCGGCTCCACTTAGCGGAAAGAACCTCTGATGTTTGACTGTCAGTGATCGACGAAGAATATGAGATGGTTGAGCCAATGAAGTGGAGGAAACGTTAAAGAAAGATTTTGGAAATTTTTCTAAGTCATAAAATCGTCGATGATCGGTGATGATTAGTTGATCGCATCGTCAATGCTTAGATGATCAAGTTGTTGATGCGGCGAGAAGTTTGGCGAACACATCAAAAGAGGTTAGCTGATTGTGCGCCACTGTGATGGAAGTCTAGAGGACTATCCTTTTGATGGATAGAGTCCTCGACCACCAATTTCGTAGAGGATAGTTGTCCCAACGACTGATGTGACGGAAGATAGAGGAGAAAAGTTTCCAAAAATTTTCGAAGTGTTGAAACACATCGGTGATTGGTGGAAGTTAGTTGTATTGGTCGCCGATGACATCGGAAGGAGTTAGTTGTTTGTGCGCCCGTCGTTGTGGAAGTCTAGAGCACTAATATTCCGATGGATAAAAGTTTCGACTATCGATGCTATATTAGTTGTGCTTCATATCGCCGATTGAAAAAGGATCAAAGTTGATGAACTGCCATTACGGATGCCTATGGGACTAAGTGTCCGATGCCACAGTGGGATGTCGCTCTGACTACCGACAAAGTTGTGATCCACAGAAATTTTAAAGGGATCGTTGGCCACCGTTGCAGAATCCCTAACAACTAACCACCCGACGCCACAGCAATTAGTGCTTCTGACCCTCCGATAGGCTTGTGGCCGTGGAAGACACAGAAGGTTTATGGGCCACTGATGCGGAACCCAAGATGACTAGCCACCCGATGTAGCGCATAAGTTGGTTTCATCGCCAATTCAGTTCGGAAGGTTAGATGGTTACGGACCCAATACAACAGTAGGAAATAGAAGAGAAATGTGTCGATGAAATTCAGAAGCTTAGACCACTACAGGTTTGACACACCAGAGAAAGATAGATGAACAGACTGTCGATGAGCAGTGGGGAAAATTAGTGGTTTTGGCCGTCGAAATGTTAAAACATTAGTTGGGATGAGACCTGATCTTGTACAAGGAAATTTGGGCTTTTTGAAGTGAATTTTTCAAGTAGTTTTCAACTGTTTTTTAGTAGATTTTTCAGCAGACTGTCAGTAGATTACAGGGATGAATAGGAAGAGAGAAAATTTTGTGTTTTAGCAAAATTGTTATTTTATGAATTTCCAGAAGAGGAAGGTAAGTAGTCTGATTTATTTTAATGTTATGCATCTAACAGTTTGCTACTAACTCATTTGCAAATTATAGACCACTTCCAAGAGCAATATTCTAGGTAGAACAGTGTGGTGAAGCAAGAAGTGGTTCAGTCATGAGAACCCATGATGGGTATGATGCTAGGGATTCCTACAAGTGTGCGAGAGATGCCATGGGAGAAAATTTCCGTAATGGAAATGATGACATCGAGTCTAATGGAAGGAGATTCCAAGAGACACCGTCAGACATTGCAGCCACCATGAGAAGCTTGATTAAAGCCCAGGAAGAGTAGCATCAGTTGAATGCTACCATGTTGCAGAGTTTGACAGATTTGCAGAGAAAGATAGATTATGGACGAGGTACAGCAAGACCGAAAGGTAGTAAGAGCAATACTAGGAGAAGGAGAAGGAATTCTAGTGGATCATCTGACTCTGAAGAATCCAGTTGGGATATAAGCTCATCTTCCCGTAAAAGGAAAAGAAGAAGACACCATAGGGATCGCTCTCGGGATGAATTTAAGAAGGCTAAACCTCCTACATTTGATGGTGAGGTAAGGACTGGACAAGAGGTTTAAGCTTGGCTTCTTGGGATAAAGAAGTACTTCCAAGTGCAGGATTATTTCGGAAACATGAAGGCTAGAGTTGCCATATTCAATTTGAATGGAAGAGCATCCATTTGGTGGGAACACTTCAAGCAAGTGAAGAAGATCTGTGAAAGGAGATTGAAGTAGAAACAGTTCAAGAAGTATTTTAAGCAGAAATACCTCTCTAATAGGTATTATGATGACAAGATTAAGGAGTTCCATGAGCTAAGATTGAGACAACAGACCATGGATGAATATGCAAATAAGTTCTTGGAAATTTTGAGGTATGTCTGGTACATCAGAGATGAAAAAGTGAAGGTCCAGCGGTTTCTGAGTGGATTACCTCAGTCTTAGAAAGATAGAATTGAGTTTTATGAACCGAGAACTCTTGAAGAAGCCATAAGGAAGGATAAGTATTGCTATGAACAAAGCAAGGGTAAACTTGAATACCATAAGGCCTAGAAGGACAAGAAGAATGAGAAGTTTGACCAAAGAAAGAAAGGTTTCAAACCTTCTAGATTCAGGATTCAGCAGAAGCAGCCATCCCAAGCTGTGAGTAATCCAATTGGAGTGACAGGTGGAAATCCTAAAGAGCCACAATAGAGTAAAGGTCCACTCAAATGTTGGAAATGTGAAGGACCCCACTTGCACAGATATTGTCCACTCGAGAATGAAAGTGCAATACTAGCTTATAACATTCAGGAAGCAAAAACAGTGGGTCAAGTAGCAAGAGCAGTCCCTAGAATTTATGGAGCACTGGAGGACCGCCAGGCAGATCATCAATCAACTGTGGTTGAAGTTGTAGGTAAGATTGTTGAACAATCTATTTCTATTTTGATTGACCCTGGTTCTACTCACAGTTACATTACTCCTAGAGTAGTGGAGATTTGTGCTTTTAAGAAAGCAAGGCATAGGAAATCTTGGTTAGTTCAGTTAGCCACTGGAACTAAGAGAAAAGTTAGTGAAGTGGCAAAGAAATGTCCATTGGTCATGAATAGATTGGTCACTTGTGTAGATCTGAATGTTATATCGCTTGGTTCCTATGATGTTCTCATTGGAATGGATTGGTTAGAAGCTCACGGAGTAAAGATTGACTATTATAACAAGACTTTTGAATGCATGGATGTAGAAGGAAACCCAGTAGTTGTGAAAGGTATTCCAAAGGTAATTACAGAAAGACAGGTTTTAGCAATGCAGTTAAAGAAGTTCTGTAGGAAAGGTTTCCAGTTGTATGCAGCTCATATTTTGGAGCCAATAGGAGATGAAATGTAATGTCCCGGTTTTGACCCCATTACATTAGATGTATATGATGTATAAATTGTAAATGATCAGGGTGTGGAGCTAAAGGCCAAGGCCCCACCATTGATCAGTAATGCTATGTTTTGGATTTAAATTGTCACCAATGGCGTATCGGGGCCTGCGGCATATATATTATGTTGGTCATCATGTAAATATGCATCTATGATTAATTGAATGAACACAACCAGCTATGGTCGTGGCAACTAAATTGAAAGGGGCATGATTTTCGCAAGGATAAGGATGTGGGGAAATTGTCCAACTTTAGCCAAAGGGGTCAAAATCCATGTGTCTTCCTTACCTTGTTTATCCCAACCACTTTCATTGAAGAATTGCTGGTGGTGGTTGAGGCAGTTAATTTCTTTGGGAGTGGGGTGGCAGGACTGTCAGTCCTCACCCACACTCACACTCCACCACAGCAGTTGACCTTACCATGGAAGGAAAAACCTTCACGCACTCTTCACTCATGCAGACATTTTTCTCTCTCCACGACTGTGCTAAAGGCTCACGCACTTCCAATTCGCGTCCTTCCTGTTGTTGTGCATCCACAGACAAAAAGGGAGCTGTTCTTCCTCACGCAGGGCCTCCATTGTTTATTCATTCCTCATGGGGTCTGATTGTTCCTCTCATGCATAGGAATTTTTGGTTTTTCCCACGTTGTTCTTTTCCCTGCGAAATCGTGGATGCTGTGACTATCGAAAGTCGGTATTTCTCTCTTCCTCTGCGTGGTATTTATGTGTTTTCTCAGTGATTCTGTTGCCTAAGATGGACTGTATTCCCCATGTTTGCTATGAGCTGTGCTCGCTATTACATTTCGGGACTGTCATTTTCCACGTTGTTGGCTGTGTTGCCGTGGTCTTCCCTACATATTTGGGGCTGTTGTAATTTCGTTTGAAGAGTCATTTTGGCCATGATAGGGCCAAGAATGACTCAGAATTTGTCTTTCCTGTTTAAGCTGTGACCGCTAAATTAATTTCCTGAGTGCAATGGTTGGTCTTTGGACTATGAGAGGAGCAGGGATGTTGGATTAGATTTGCTTGATAAACCTGGTGGCTGGAAACCACACAGACAGAGCTAGAGGGCTGGCCTTCTTCTCCATCACCCCTGAATAGTACTGGAAGGGAATGCAGGGCCTGAGGGACTGTGTAGCAGAGAAGGAACTGATTCCTTGTGTTGGGTGTGTTTGGGTGTCTTAGAGGTCAGGCTAGTTCTGGTGTAGGTGTTCTTGGCTCTGTAATGAGCTCACCAGCTTAGCAATTTGCTTTCTTCAGCTCCTTGATGGCCTGATAAACCCAACTTTGTTGGCTTGGCTGTGTGTTTTGTATATCCTTGGCTATGTGTAAGCTTGCTAGTTCCCTTATTCCTTGGAGAATCATGCCTAGCTCGGGGGTGGCAGCGTTGCTGAGAGATTAAGGAGCACGCTGGCCTATGGTTGGGTGGAACGTTGCAACGACGTAGCTGGTTGCGGATCGATTTCATCATAAGATAAGTGATCTTGTTCATTTTACTTCTGCAACCTTATTTTCTGTTAATGATATGATGAACATGATAAATGCATGCATGACTGAATGCTGTTGGTTTCCGTTATGTATGATGAGTAACTGCATATGTGCATGTTTTTAGTTCAAAATATTTGTTAAGAATTCTATTTCAGCAATTTTCATGTATGCATATGTTCATGGGGCTCTTAGCCCATGTGTTCGAAGCTTGTAGTCGCGTCCTCCTTGCCGGTCGGAGGCATGGGGACGTGACATGAAACTCCTAGGTTGAAGGACTATCAGGTGTTACAAGAATTCAAGGATGTGTTTCCTGATGAGATTCCAAGAATTCCTCCAAAGAGGGACATTGATTTCACAATTGAACTTGTGCTAGGAGCATCACCAGTGTCCAAGACACCCTACAGGATGAGTACACCGAAGATACTAGAATCGAAGATGCAACTACAAGAGTTGTTGGAAAAGAAGTATATCCGATCGAGCGTATCTCCTTGGGGAGCACCGGCTCTATTTGTAAAGAAGAAAGATGGTACACTCAAGTTGTGTATTGATTACAGATAGTTGAACAAGGTTACTGTGAAGAATAAATATATTTTTCCTAGGATTGATGACCTCTTTGATCAAATGAGAGGAGCAAAGGTATTTTCCAACATTGGCTTGAGGTCTGGTTACCATTAGGTGAGAATCAAGGATGAATACATTCATAAGACAGCCTTCAGAACAAGGTATGGATGTTATGAGTTTGTAGTGGTACCATTTGGTCTCATAAATGCACCAGCTACATTTATGTGCCTTATGAATAGCGTCTTCAGCATGTATTTGGACAAGTTTGTTCTTGTTTTCCTTGATGGAATTCTTGTTTATTCTAAGAATGAGAAAGAACATCAAAAATCATTTGAGATTGACATTGCAATTGCTCAGGGATCATTAGCTATATGCAAAACTGAGCAAGTGTGACTTCTATAGAGATAGAATTCAGTATTTGGGTCACATTATCTCAGAAGAGGGTATATCTATGGACCCTGAAAAGATTGAAGCCATTATGAATTGGCCTACTCCAAGAAATGTGACATATGTAAGATCTTTTATGGGACTTAAAGGATACTACAAGAGATTCATTGAAAGATTTTCCAAAGTTGCACATGCCATCACTTCTTTGCAAAAGAAGGGGATGAAGTTTGAATGGACTTCGAAGTGTGAAGAAATCTTCCAGCGGTTGAAGCATCTTCTCACCAGTGCACCCATATAGAAAGTTGCAGATCCAGAAAAAGATTTTGTGGTGTGTACAGATGCATGCGGACAAGGGCTTGGAGGAGTCCTTATGCAAGATAACCACGTGATATGTTATGAGTCGAGAAAGCTGAAGGAGCATGAGAAGAACTATGCCACTCATGATCTCAAGCTTTCAGCCATAGTACATGCTCTCAAGATGTGGAGAAATTACTTGATGGGTAGAAGATTTGAAATTAGAACAGACCATTTTGGTCTGAAGTATTTGTTCGATCAGCCTACTTTGAATGCTAGGCAAGCAAGATGGCTGGAATTTTTATGTGAGTTTGATTTTGAAATCAAGAACATAAAGGGAAAAGAGAATAAGGTAGTTGATGCACTCAGCAAGAAGATGCAGGAAATGCATGTGGCATCTCTTAGTATTTGCCAATCATATTTAAGGCAGCAGATTGTTAATCATACTACTGGAGATGAATTGTATGAGCTAGTGACAGACAAATTGCAGTAGTGGAGTCTTGAGAAGAGGTATGAGGGATATAAATTGGAAGAAGATGGAATTCTTACTTACAAAGGAAGAATTTATATTCCAAATGTAGCAGATTTGTGAAGAGTTGTTATGGATGAAATCCATCAGGCTCTGTATTCTGGTCGCCCAGGATATCAGAAAATGATTGCTACAGCTAGAAAGCAGTACTTTTGGCCAGGAATGAAAAAGGACATGGCTGAATACATTTCAAGGTGCATGAAAGGTCAACAGGTAAAGGTTGAGCATCAACATCCAGTAGGTTTGTTGTAGCCTTTGCCAATTCCGGAATGGAAATGGGAAGTTATTTCCATGGATTTTATTACAGGATTGCCGATGACTTGGAGACAACATGATTCCATCATGGTTGTGGTAGACAAGTTGACAAAGGCAGCACATTTTATACTGATGAAGTCTACGCATAAGACTGATGGCATTGCAAAGATATTCATGAAGGAGATTTTCAAATTGCATGGATTGCTAAAGGAAATAGTTTCTGACAGAGATGTCAAGTTCACTTCCAATTTTTGGAAGGGGTTGTTTGCAGATTTGGGTACAAAGCTAATCTTCAACACTTCCTACCACCCTCAAACAAATGGGCAGATAGAAAGAGTTAATCAGGTGCTTGAAGATATGCTTCGTATGTATGTGATGGACAAACCAACCAAGTGGGAAGATTACTTACACTTGGTAGAGTTTGCTTATAACAATGGACAGCAGGAATCCTTGGGTATGAGTCCGTATGAGGATTTGTATGGCAGAAGGTGTAGGACACCAGTGACTTGGGATAATCTAGTAAACAGGGTGGTGATTGGTCTAGAACTGCTCAAGGAAATGGAGCAGGAGGTTGTCAAGATCAGACAGAATCTAAAAGCAGCACAGGACAAACAGAAAAGCTATGCAGATAAGCATAGGGTGAACAGGGAGTTCAGCATTGGGGATCATGTTTACCTCAGAGTGAGGGCAAGGAAGAGTTCCTTAAAGCTTGGAATTTGTGCCAAGCTGTCACCTAGATATTGTGGGCCGTTTGAAGTGCTTGAAATAATAGGGCCTGTTGCATATAGACTTGCATTGCCTACTAGCACTAGAGCTCATAATTTTTTTCTTGTTTCTTTGCTTAAGAGATATGTACATGATCCTAACCATGTGATAAATTGGGATGTGATTCAGGTGGAACCCAAGGGAGAGTTCCAAATCGAGCCAATGCGTATCCTCGACAGGAAGGTCACAATGCTCTGGAACCGAGCCATAGGGAAGGTAAAGGTGCAATGGGAGCACTACAGACCTGAAGAGGCTATGTGGGAGCTGAAGTATTCCATGCGATTGAAACATCCATTTTTTTTCAATTCTACGGAACACTGAGGCGATACCAGTGTAGCATTTTGTTCAAATTTTGTAAAAGCACTGAGGACAGTGCTATTGAAGGGGGAGGGGAATGTAACATCCCCAGTTTTGACCCCGATGCACTAAATATACATGATATATATACGTTGTAATTAATCATGGTGTGGAGCTAAATGAAAAATCCCCACCATCGATTTGGTTTTGTTATGGTCGGTGATTGGAATCATTTCCAATAGTATATTGGGATATACGACACATATTAACATTGTGGCATCATGTAACTTTGCATTTTAATTAAATAACCCCAACTGGCTATGTTCATTGCAACCAGATTGAGAAGGGGCATGATTTTCTAAGGTTAAGGAGGAGGAATGTTAAACCTTAAGCCCATGAGGGAAAAGCCATGTGTCTCCACCCTGTTTAATTTGCTCACCTTCCCTTGTCTTATCCAACTACCACCTTAAATGTTCTACTGTTCGTTGAGGTAGTTATTGTTGGAAGTGGAGTGTGGCAGGACTACCAGTCCTTTCCCACACACACACTCCACCAAGCTAACCCTCACGCTGGCAGGAAAATCACTATGCCCACGACCCCATTCTCTCCATGAATGCACTATCTCGTCAGTTGCGGGTTCACTCTCATGCAGGGACATTTTGTCTGTTCACCTTCTCATGTGCAGGGGGTTCAGATGGTCTTCCTCATGCAGAGCTAAGTTAAGAAGGGGTGTGATTTCTTATTTGGGGGTTCATTCTCCCTTTTCTCTGGGATTTCTAGTATGTGAAATGTTCTTCCTCCGACCAGTGCAGAGCACGGAGGTTCGTGTTGTATTATGGGACTGCATATTGTCTCATCTATGATCGTGAACCGTGGCTGTAGTTTCCTTTGTGAGATGTTTTCCTCCTATTCACATAGAGAGGCTGTGACTTATCTCCTCCATTACTGACTGTGTAAAGCTATCAAGGCTTCAATGTTGTTTCCCACGATTGCTATCTGTGATTTCTTCACTAAACGCTAGATATGGTCTTGTTCACCTTTTGTTGGGATACATCTCTCTTTGTGTTTTGGGCTACTGTAGTTTGCTAAGTAATCATTTTGGCCACAATAGGGCCAATAACAATTTAAGGAGTTGTTGTTCCCATGTTCAAGCATTAATAGCTGGTTTGCTGCATGCACACAGTGGTTTTGTCCTCGGACTGCATTAGAGTGGTGAATGAGGGCCTGATGTGCTTGATAAACCTGGTGTGATTGGGAACCACACAGACAGAGATAGTGGGCTGGCTTTCTTCTCCACAACCCTTGAATAGCACTGGAAGGGAGATCAGGGTCTAAGGGACTACGTTGCAAAGAAAGGACTGATTTCCTTGTGTTGGGTGTGTGTGGGTGTCCTAGAAGCCAAGCTGGTTCTGGTGTAGGTGTCCCTAGCTCTTCAAGGAGCTCGCCAGCTTAGCATTTAGCCTTTCCCAGCTCCTGGATGGCCTGATAAACCCAACTTTGTTGGCTTGGCTGATCCGTTGTTCACCTGATAAACCCAACTGTGTTGGCTTGGCTGAACTGTGTATCCTTGTTGTGTTGTTATCCTTGGTTATGTGTAAGCCTGCTAGTTCCTTATTCCTTGGGGAATCATGCCCAGCTCGAGGGTGGCAACGTTGCTGAGAGATTAAAGAGCATGCAGGCCTATGGTTGCGTGGAATGTTGCAGCGACGTAGCTGGTTGCGGGACAGTTCTCATAAGATAAGTATTCTTGACTAATCTATTTTGCAATCATATTTACTATTAATGAATTAGGATGATAGACATGTTGAATGTTTTTTTCTTCCGCTACATATATGAACAATTACGCATCTTAGTATGTTTTATGTTTAAGCAACATGATTCAGCATTGTATGCATGATCATGTTCATGGGGCTAGATGTCTGTATATTTGGTGTTTAGTAGCGTCCTCTTTCTCGGTCGGAGGGTTGGGGACGTTACACACTTCCTACCCAATTTGAATCAACATAACCCTCCAGGTTAATCCTTTGATCAGTCTTATACTTGAGTGAATAATCAACCGTACCCTTTAGGTACCTCAAAATGTGCTTTGCAGTAGTTAAGTGAACATGTCTCAGATCTATCAAGTATTGGTTCAAGGTGTTCAAAACAAAGCAAATATATGGTCTCATGTTCATCAAGTAAATCAAGGACCCAATCATCTGACGATACATCATGGCATCAATCGACTCTGATGAAGCATCACTCAATAGCTTCACATTCGATGCCATAGGTGTGGTCAATGCCTTACAATCCATCATCCCAAATCTCTTTAGGATCTCTACTACATACTTCCCTTGTCCAAGGAAGATTCCATCTGTATTCTGTCACACCTCCATACCTAGAAAATAATGCATCATACCCAAGTCCTTCAATTCGAACTCGACAGCAAGTTTTCTCTTCGTATCAGCAATCAACCCATCCGCACCTGTCACAAATAGATCATCTACATATAGTAGGAGCATCACTAGGTTTCCATATTCAACCTTATAGTAAAGGTTGGAATCTGCTTTACTCTCAGTAAAGCCCAAAATGGATAGAAAGCTGTCAATTCTGTCGTACCATGTCTTGGGTGCCTGTTTCAAGCTGTACAGGGCTTTCTTCAATATACACACATGAGACTCCCTGTCATGTGTCTCAAAACCAAGTGGCTGCTCCACATACACTTCCTCTTCCACTACACCATTCAAGAAAGTAGTCTTGACATCCATTTGGTGTATCTTCCATTTCATCACTGCAGCAAGAGCAAGTACTGATCTGATGGAAGTGTATCTTGATACAGGTTCAAAGGTTTCTTCATAGTCTATTCCTTCTTTCTGGGTGAAACCACAAGAAATGAATCTTGCTTTATATTTCTCTATGCTACCGTCTACAGCATGCTTAATCTTGTAGATCCACTTGGAAGTCGCAACTGACTTCCCTTCTAGTCTTGGGAAAACATCCCAAACATCATTCTTCATGATCAATTGATACTCTTTGATCATAGCATCCTTCCATTCTTTTCGTCCTTCCACTTCTTCATAATTGGAAGGTTCTTTATCAATGAAATCACATAGTAATGCTACATAACTGGAACAGGATCTAGTCCTCTTTCTTTCTCTGTGATTTTCTTCTGGAACCCCATATCATTCCGCACCTTGGATAATCTCTCATACCCAAGTAGGTTTCCTCTCGTGAGGATTCTTCTCTTGTGGTGGATCTACAAGTCTTTGTGGTTCTTAAAATTCTCGATCTTCTTCTTGAGTTTCTTCATTCATGGTTGTATCATGAATTCTGGGAGCTTCTGCTTCTTTAGGTTCTTCAGTAGATTTCTTTCTGGATTTGATGTAGGATGAATCTTCATCAAATGTTACATCCCTACTGATTTCAATCTTCTTGAAACCTGGGAAGTATATTCTATAATCCTTCGAGCTTTCAAAGTATCCCACAAATATACCCTTCTTTCCTGAAGGATCCAATTTTGTCCTTTTCTCTTTTGGAATGTGTATGTACACTGGACAGCCAAATATTCTGAGATGGTTGACTTCTAGTTTCTTTCTGGAGAAGACTTCTTGAGGAGTCTTGTTCTCGAGTACTCTGTGTGGAGTATGGTTCTGTACATACACTACTATTCTGGCTGCTTCTGCCCAAAGATGTATAGGAAGATCTTGATCATGAAGCATAGCTCTTGCAGCTTCCATGATAGTCTATTCTTCCTTTCTGCAATCCCATTCTGTTGTGGATTATAAGGAGTGCAAAACTCCCTCTTAATCCATGAGTCTTTACATAGTTCTTTGAACTCATTCGAAGTGAATTCTCCGCCATTATCTGATAAAAAATTCTTAATCTTCTTTTCAATGTGGTTCTCGATCAAGGCTTTGAATTCTTTGAACTTGCTGAATACTTCGTCTTTTTTCTTCATGAAGTAAATCCATGTCCTCCTAGAAAAGTCATCAATAAAAGAAACATAGTATGCATACCCGCTTAGAGAACTTGATGACATTGGTCTGCATACATTGGAGTGGATGATTTCCAAGATTCCTTTTGCCTTGCTCTCGCTACTTGGAAATGTCTTCTTTTTATTCTTTCCTTTCGCACATTAGGGTAGAATATGGATATGTGACCTTTCTCATCACATGTGTAACATCTAATGGTAGACAGATCTCTTTTAGGGTGTGATATCTTACCTTTGGAGCGATGATGGTTCCTTCCGGTTTTCTTGGAGTGAACTGTGAGAGCTTGATCTTCATTTCCCATATTCTTTTCTTGAGCTGCTATACGAGCTTCTTCTTAAGAGCATTCTTCCCATGGTTTTCTGAACTTGACTAACTTCTTTCTGGCATAGATCCCTTGAATGAAAGAGTCCCATGATCTAGGGAGACCATTCAAGGTGGTCATCACAATCTCTGAATTTTCCACTTCTTCATCTACTGCTTCCAGTTGTTCCTTGATCTGAGATACGCTTGTAAAGTAAGACTGTATAGTCCCAGCATTCTGGATCTTTACATTCTTCAATTGGTTTCTCAGAGTCATCTTCCTATTTATGTTCTTCCCTTCAAACAGTTTGGTTAGGGCATCAAACATAGATTTATGTGTCTTGAGGGAGGACACCTATGGTATGAGTTGATCCTTGATTGAATCAGCAATAATCCTCTTTTCCATAACCAACTTATTCTTATGTAAGGCTTTAGCCTCATCTCCCTCTGGAACTAGAACCTCCTCATTGATATAGGAGTCCAACTCATTTTCTTCCAGGACCAGGGAGATCCTATACTTCCAGGCTTGTAAGTTATCACTCCCTCAAGCTTTCATCAAGCTTGGTATGATGAGACATCTTAACTGAGAACCTCAAATGGAAATACAAAAGATTTAGATCTTACCAGGTCAAGATGTTGGAGCTAAAATCTTGCAGTGCTGGTTCAGTAGCAAATTAGGGTTCTTCTTTTCCAGAGTTCTGTCCAACCAAATGCTTTGAATTTGATCCCTAACTTCAATTTTGGGGAGAAGATCAATCTAGGCCTGGGCTCACTAAAAATTTCCTCTTCTATGAAAAGCCCTAATTTTCAACAGTAGTGTTGGGTCTAAAACTGAAAAACCTCAAAATTGGATTCTGCTTCGACAGAAAGATGCGCCCTAAGGAGGAGAGTTAATCCAACCTTCTTTTGTTGAAAATCTGTGGAGGAAGATCCACTGAGTAGGAAGCCCTAGTTCTCGCAGCTGCACAGTGTCTTCTTCTCAGGTTAGCTCTGATTCCATGTTATATTTTTATCATTAAGCTAGAAATATATTAGGATCTTTAACTGAGAGAATAACAAGCACATCAATCAAACACAAGAGACAATGAACACATTGTTTATCCTCGGGGAAACCATAAATGGTGAAAACCCTGCAACTTCCTTAGAGATAGAATCAGCACCAAAAGTAGAACCCAAAATAGTAAAGTGATCTCCCGACAGCAGTAACCTTCTTTCTATCTAGCCCCACTGTCTTCTCCTTCGTCAACTATGCGCTACACTTGAGTGTGTATGAGATGTGTGATAAATAGAGAGGCCAACTCTCTATTTATACTAATTCCCAACTTGACTAAACTCTACTAGGGCCGACCTCACTAGGAGAGTCTAATAACCATAGTGCCCCGGAACTACGGTGACTTTAACCCTTAACCAATAGGAGGCTTACCCACAATGACTTGACATGACTTGTTTACATTATAGAACTTCCCGATAGGAACATCGGGGCATGACATGACTCAAGTACATCACGAAATAAACATCGGGTTACAATATATAAGAAATACAAGTGAAATACATTCTGAAGTTACATATACATCAACAGCATTTATGAATACTATTAAAAACTCAAACATGTTACCAACAATGGAATGTAACTATGTAAAATTATAAATAGCATTAAGAATATTCCAGCTTACAAAATTTGATTATTCATTTATAAAAAATTTGAAAATTGTGGCATACTTTATTATTGAAATAAATATAGCTATGTAATTAATTATCAATGTAATTGTGGTGGTTGTTATTGTTTTTTGGTAAGGCTAGTATCCACGAAGTTTCAAATGCCTTAATAGTACACCCATTCATCGCATATTCTATACCCCATGGATTGTAGTTGTTGTGATCTCTAAAATGGTTTGTTCCATGAAAGCATTCAAAGTAAGTGCCCAGTTCAGAGCTTGTTTGTTAAATGGACAGATTCCATTCCACATCATGTTATTTGAGTCAAGCAGAAAATCCAGAATGAGCATTAATAGGAAAATTGATTTAGCCAAACAATAGAGTAGTCAACATTGAATTATAGATTTCTGCAAGCATGTGCAGCTTAGGTTGTGTGTGATAGTTCCTTTAAAGTATGCAGTATGAATGAGCATTAATACAAAAAATTATTGTATTTGGCTGAACAGTAGAGTCATTGATCCCTTGTTTTTTACCCAGAATTGTATATTTCTGCAAGCATGTGTAGCATAGGTTGCCTCATGTCTTATTGATCGTTGTGACAATTATTTTAAAATATGGATCGAGAGAAAAATAAAAAAATTTGAATTATAAAGTTTTACAACGAAGCTGTAATATAAAATTAAACCAGTATTCTATAATCAAGTTTTTTTTCTTCTATATCGATTGTTCATAGAGAATCACAAAACTGGAAGTGTGTTCTATAGGAATCGAGGTGGACATTACTAGAATATATGTACACTATAGTAATTTGGTTGTGGTTACCGAGACTCCACAATATTGTTGGAATCAAACTTGAGAAATGATATATGAATACTACCTCTTGGTCATTGAATTATATTATTGATAATATCAAACATGCTACCTCTCTCAGTCTTCTATGCGTAGGTCCATAAGTCAAATCAATTTCTAGTCAATGGGGATAAATTTATAATAGCAATGACGATGTCCTTTTGTAACGTATTCCTTCATTTATCAATCCAAAAACACACAAATCCAAGTCGAATGGATTTCCAAATTGAATGTGATAACACCAATAGTGTACTATGTAGCTTGGCCAGGTAAACACTCTATCTTTCCTCACCTCAAACTCTCGATTCAATACCAATCAATCTCTAATTAACAATTGAGCAAATAGAATGGCCTTTTCTGTAATAGTTTTTACAGTATTTGAAGCAAAACCCATTGATACAATATCTCAACGCAACTCACAGTTTATCCATAAGTTAGAAACAATCATACACCGCACAATGTTTTGATCATCATCAAAACCAAACTGATCACTAACATAATTATAATCTATAACAAATTGGTACATAACTATCTCATGGAAAAATGAAGACAAAAAGAAACGCAGAATTAGATAAAAATTTCCTTTATTCTATTACTCTGTCAAACCTCTCCAGACTACCCCTACTCGTATTAGACTTGGAGATTGGATTTTATACAAAATATTAGTTAACTTTAGATCCAATTAGATAGTATTTCAACAATCTAAATATGGTAAAAGGTCAAACTGACTTTTATCATGTACAATTGAAACATGATTTAGCTACTACATGGAAAAGAGATCACATGTCTTTTTATTCTCACCTAATCTATTTCAACAGAATTCAAAGCTTCTAATATTGTACTTAATAAGAAATCTATTTTGACTTTCTAGAATTCTTAGATTCAAAATTGCTCAATACCCATGCATCAATGTGGCAACAATTAATCATGTACACATAAATCATTGGGATTTGGTTTCACGTTCCTTGACATCAAGTGAGGGGTTGAGATCTCATGGTTCTTTTATATCTACCTATGAAGGAGAGAGTTGGTGCTAATGTTGATAAAAAAATAAAAAATCATCCTATGAGAAAAACTAATACTAATGAGAACAACAACAAATCAGTCATGACCTAAGGAAAGCACATATAGGATGAATTTGCAGTTCCAATGTTTTGGATATATTCATTCATTTTAGAGTTATGGATGCATTGGATCTATCAAATAAACTGATTTGCAATACTATATAGATGTGTTAAGATGAATGGATTTGCAGAGTTGGCTCAATGTACTGAGGCAGATAGTGGAATGGTGGGATGAAAAATATTGTTGTATCGATGCATTGAGATTGATGGATTTGTAGAATTGGATAGATAAAAGTATTGAGATAAGTAGTGGCAAGGTGGGATGGAAAATATTAGAAATCATAGGTAAGAGTATTATGGAGTAAGGCTCTAAGGGTGAATTGATAGGATACCAAATGATATGGTACATGGCTCTAGTATATGGTTATTTACATCTATTGAAACATAGAATAATAATAAATAAGAGATAAAATAAATGAATTTAAAATGTTTGCTTGTTGTATTAATGAGGACAAATGTATTTTAATATTTTAGAATGGATCCAATTAAGCTAACTATCTAATTGAAATAAATAATAAACTAATTGTGTGCAGTTTCAAAGATAAAATAAATATTGAATGAGCCAAGTCAATAAAAAAAAAATAACTATTTTTCTTTAAGAAATACATGTGAAGAGGGAATGTGCTTTCCTAGAAAGACTCTTCATCATTATAAGTTTTCTATGAAGCTTTCCACCTCCATGCCACTGGATTTTTAGCAATCTCTCTAAGCATAGATGCTTCTTTGCTTGAAGTTCATGGCCCCACACTGTGATTCTAGACCATAAGAAAGTGATACTTCTCATTCATGCATAAAGATTTAGCTCCTCTAACTTTTCTAAGAAATGCTATGATCACAACTTTTGGTTCAATCTCAAGGCTTTAAATTTGACACACACATATTCTTCTCTAAGTATGGAAGCTATATGATGGGTAAAATACTCAATTCATGGATTTGCATAATTTTCAATCTAATAATGTAATCAAAATCTCTCCCAAATTGGTCAAAGACTGAACTTTTAACCCTTGATTGGCTACAACTGTAATTCTTGGTGTTGGATTAGTGATAATCTTGCTAGGATTATTCTTAGTTGTGCATCAAACTAAATCACTTGGGATGAAATTTTCCAAGTTATTTCTAATAGGTTCTTTCTTCAATTTAAAAGAAAGGATGAGTCATTGGATACAAATTTGGAAATATCTCAATCTATCCAGTCAATAATAGATTAACATTTTCACCAAGATACATATCCAACTCCAAATTACTAAAGCTGAAGAAGTAATAATTTTGAAGCTTAATTCTAGATTATTAGAAGTAATCATTTTGAAGCTTAACTTCAACTTATGTTAACTGATTAAATGGCCATAACAGCTTTCTATTAATTCATAGCATGAAACATATGCCATTGTTGGAGGAATTTAACCTATTGGAAGGAATCTAACCACCCTATTTGTACCAACTAGTCAAACCCCTCGCAATGATTCGTTTTTATTATCGATACAAAACCAAAAATATTTCAGTAGTTCATATAATTATGTACTTCTATTATTTGGTTTCCTCAATTCCAAAGGGAAAAAAGAAACTAACACGAAATCCCTCTTTTGGGAAAGTATGTTCTAAAATGTAACTTTTTTTGTATTACTTTGTCAAATAGCTAACAATAGTCTTATAGGACACATGGAAATCAACTTACTTTCAATAGCATACTGGGTTTGCACCTACTTACAAAACATTATGTAACTTATTATGTTTTTGGTCTTAGGTATCACATACAAATACCAATTATATAGTTTGGTCTAATCATAGTTTAGGATTTCTATTGTATTAAAACACATGCTATGTATCCTAAATTGTTATGTAAGGTATCTTCTTTTCTGTCATGGAATGTTGATTCTACAAAGTAGATATATGTGGACTATAACTAACCATTTAATTGTGTTTCTTCTTTCACTGCTACATGTTCTTATTGATGTTGTTGTTCTCCAACTACTATATCCACAAGTAGTCCAACTCGTTTCATGCAAAGCCAAAAAAAATGGAGTGATAACACAAGGTCAAGGTATAATATTCTCCTCCCATGCCCTTATGAAAGATCAAATTTAGTTAGAGTTATTGTTTTTGGAAAAAATATTAGGTTGATATAGTGGATTCCCTCTTTTAGAAAATGCATATTATTCTTTTTTCAAATTTTCATTCTAGGCCTACCTTTCCTAACACATAAGATGAGTGAAAGAAGTCACCTGATTTTGGGATGCTATATATATTAGTTGAGTGAAATTAGTTAAGGGATATTAGGATGCTATATCTATTGAATCTAATTTTTTAAAGTTCCTTTATATCTAAGCATGTGTCTAGCTTTGGGTATGCACATTATTGTATAAAAAAACATGAACAAGATTATTTCTTTTTAAGTGAACTAAAAAATGGTCAAGTAGTTTCTGGAAGTTAATAAAGTTGGGACATGATATGAGTGGTTTGAAATGAATGTTTTAATTCTCATTATTTACAGTCAAGGTGTTTATAGCTTTTTCTATTTTTGTTTGGAATTTGTAGTTATTTATTTGAATTTACGATATGTGGTGTGGACCAAAATTATTACTTTTTTATAATCGGAAGGGTGAATCGTATATATCATATACTTTCCCATTATTTTTATGGATCTCCTGAGCTAATATTTGTGTTGTTGAGTATACAATTGCTATTGGTGTATGGTCAACAAGTTGTGTCATGGCTAAGCTACTTCTAAGTCAACTGCATAGGCTCTTTTTTTCTAAATATCGCAAATTTCTTTCTGTATAATTACTTATATATAATTGGTTTTTATTATCTCTATTTGAATAACTAAAACTAATTTGTTTATTTATTACTTGGTCATTTTTTTATTTAGGTAGAGTGGACCAGCTTGTGGATATTATTAAGGTGATGCATGTTTCCATCTTTAGTGCATTGTATAACAAATTTTGTATTTTATTGAGGTTTGCATGCAACAATTAAATATTACTTGCATGTCCTTGGGACTCTCACCCTTGAGGAGAATAAATGCATGAATTATAATTATATAGAGTTTAAGTTTCCATAGATAAAGGCCCACCCTTGGCATAAGGTTGGTATTGGCAACAATTATATCCCTAATTTATTCCTTTGGTTTCATTGGAGAATGTGTCATCTTTGTTTTCTTGACGTTTACACAAGCGAGCTCCTGCAAGGCAATACATCTTCACTCAACTATTCTCCATAAGTCACCAATCCTTCATTGAAATGTTGTAAGTTAGATAATTTTTTAATTTTGTACATATTTGAATATAGGGACATCATTGTAGTTTTTTTGAATATATAGATTGCAAATGTTCCCTTTATTTGTTTTTGAGACATTTTAAAAGGAGATTCATTGGATGCATAGCTTGAAGCTTATGCACATCCATTATTTGATGAAATATGGGATCCCAATACCTGTTTACCCAATGATATCCCTTTAAATCATTTAGTAACGCAATCAAATGATCTAGATACTTTCACTAAAACTGGATAAGTTTTCCTTGTTAAGGCAATCAAATTATCTATTTCCACTAACTTGGATAAAATTTCCCTACTAAGACTTCCAATTGACTTAGAAATACACCAAACCAAGTGACCCAGACACTTCTAGTATCTTTTGGATAAGATTTCTTTACTAAGACAACCAAATGACTTAGCAAGACAACCAAATTATCAAGATACTTGCACTAACTTTGATAGCAAAACAATGAATGATCCAGATATTTGCAACAACTTGGATAAGGATCATTCAAATATTTTATATGAAATAAAACAACAAAGTAGTACTATTTACTCTCTATTAATTTTGATATAGTCATTCATTTATTTTAATATTTTATTTGAATTAAGAGACGTGGAATTGTTACATATATTTTAACTGAAATAAAACAAGAAGGTCAAAAAAATCATAAAATGGTGGCTGAAATTATGGAAGGTGATTATTATCCAGTTTTAGTTGTCTATCGAATCCCCTGACATTTATAAAGTTGAACGAATATCTGAATATTTTCTCTGTGATCACGGGTATTGGCATTATCTACATGTTAGTATTAAAAAATGAATAACATGATCTCAACATATTCAAGAGTACTGAATAGGGTATGTACATCAATATTAATGGATTTATGTACATTTGATCCTACTGTAATTCTAAAATAGTTTGCATTTCTAAAATAGTTTTTAATGCAATATTATTATATGTTGAATTTTCCTTTTGTAGTAGTGCTCCTTTGCTCCTGACTCCTTTATGTTTCATGATTAACTGTGAGCCAATACACATACAATTGTTTCCACTAGTTTCTTTAGAGTAAATCAAAATTTGTTTCACTCGTCCATACCTTGAATTATTTCAACAAGCTATTTATCAATGCTTCTTGTGCTCATTTCTGGAAAAAAAACTCTAAAAAATACAAATATTATTCTTGTATATGAAGTTACAGGGTGCTAGCTTAAAGGTAGAGCATTTGTATTATATAATGTAGAAGATTGGTGGTTTGATTCCACCGTTCCCTATCATAAATAGTTGCATTCTATCACTATTATATAGAGGGGGTATTATGACAATATTTGTGTAAATTGTCTCAACTTAAGACCAAAAAAGTTTGTGAATTGTCTTAAGTATTGTCTTTAAGCGGGTGTCTTAAACTATTGTTTTAAATTATTGCCTTAAACTATTGTCTTAAATTTAAGACAGTAAATTGTCTTAAATTTAAAACAATAGTTTAAGACACCCGCTTGAAGACAATACTTAAGAAAATACACAAACTTTTTTTTGTCTTAAGTTGAGATAATTTACACAAATATTTTCTTAATAACCCTCTCTATGTAGTAGTGAAGGTCGTGCAGGCTGTTTGGATGGTGGTGCATCTCGCGTCGTTTTATCTTATTGATGAATGTGTTGGTTTTGTTATCTGTTGCCGCAGATGATCACATTCTATTTTTAATCCATTCTTTTTCTTATGCAAATAGCAAGAACAACTTATTAAAAGGGGAGTGTGGGCTAAGTATAACAAACACACAACCATTGCAACATATACTACAGTGTTTTGCTCAAAACTGAGAAGTCATGAATTTATTTTAGCATAGGAAGAATAATTTTGAATTATGGCGTAGGCACAAATATTGGACAACCGCAGACTATTTTGGACAGTGGCGTGAATATTCAAGTAATTTTAATGAGAGTTGTGGATTCATTGGACCAAGTGTGCTAAATACTACAAATTAATAAAGAATAATGTAAGTTTAAGTTTACGGTTTAGTAATACACTATTGAAATGAAAATAAAAAAAAATATTTGAAATCAAAAATAAAATACGATATAAAAATGAAATGAGTTGAAATTGAAATTTAATATTAAAATTATTTTTTATTTAATTTGATTTAATTACATTGAAGGCGTTAAACAATGGAGGTGAAGTCTCAATAGATTCGTGGTCAGTCTAGACTCTCTTATTTTGACACCTATCCCATGGTTTTCGACGCATGGTTTTGTTGATCGGGTTTCGTGGAGATTTATTTGGTCCTACTGGTTTATTTGGTCTTGGAGGTTTATTTGGTCCTGATAGGCTGCGGTTGTGGTTTTGTAAACCGGGTTTCAAGATCAGGATTCTCATGGAAGGTGCAAGTGTCCTCTGAAATACTGTGTGTGATTTATATTGTTTCTGCCCAGTGTTATTTGACACTTGTGCCACATTTTTCGACATGTGGTTAAATTATTAACCGGGTTTCGTCGAGGTTTATTTGGTCCTGGAAGGTTGCATTTGTGGTTTTGTTAACCATGTTTCAAGATTAGGATTCTCATGGAGAGTGTAAGTGTCCTTTTCGTCCCCCGTTTGAATTACTGTTTATGCTTTATCCTAGCCCATCTCTGAAAATTGACAAGCAAGTAAAGGTCATATAAGAGTATTATCGTATTCAAGTCATTATCCATGTGGAAGGGGACCCTTGAATTCCAGGTGATCGCTTAACCGTATTTCACACATCTATTTTCGTGCTAGTCTCTTTGGTGATGGACCTTGGAACCCCAGGTGACCATCGCAAGGTTTCGATTCATCTGGGCACGAATTGATTCACAACCCTATCTAATGTTATATCATTTTGATTGTATCCTGGCATCGGTCACCATGAAGCAGCAAAGGACAAACATGAGACCGAGAAGTCATAACCACATCGTGTCTTTGCAGAAAGGATTTGTGGTTTCAGTCCTATGTTCAGCTTGATTATCTATGGGTTTAGAACTCACCTATTTTGGAAGGTTTGTGGGTTCAGTGCTCTGTTCAACTTGATTATTTGTGGGTTCAATCTTAACCGATCCTGGAGGGTTTTTTAGTCCTGGTCCTGGAGGGTTCATTTTGATGCTCAGGGTTTTGTGGGTTCATTGTTGTGTTCAACTCATCTCTTGGAAGTTGGGTCACTTATCTGTTGTGATGAAGAAGACATCGTCATTGTTGGTTCATCCTCGACTCACCACTATAAATGCTCCATTAACGCAGCAATGCTCCATCAATGCAACAAGAGTCGTGGTTGTGTTCAGACTTAGACATGCATCTTAATTGATCTAGGTACAGTCAATTTTTTGGTATTTTCTACAACTTATCTTGTTAGACTCTTCGATTCACCTGGTTTACTACACCACCTTTGCTTTCCAACATCTATAAAAGTCCTAAGGCAACCATTCTTTGATACTTTTTTCCTTTCGTTGTATTATCTTGATTTTGCTACTCTTTGTTTACGCTACGGTTTTTCGAACCTTATCAGAATTACAGGTATTCTTTCACTCTGTTGAACTATTTTAGACAATAATTGTGCTAAGAAAACATTTGACTATGATTTCAGTGCCTTTGAATTCATAAAATTTTTACAAAGGGATATTTAATCCTTGAAAATTTTAATTTTTTTCTTTAATTTTATGTTCATGGATGTAATTTATGCAATCCCTTTAATGATCTTAAGAAAAATAGATTATCTTCAATATATTTGATAGTGGATTTATTGCTGGTTTGAATTTCTATATGTTTACTGTCAATGTGAGGGTTTCATTTTGCAAGTTGTTCATAACTGTTGTTCCCAATATCTTTGGCATATATTTGATTTCTAAATTATTGCTGGTTTGAATTGCTATATGTTTAGTGTCAATCTGAGGGTTTCATTTTGCAAGTTGTTCATAATTGTCGTTCCCAATTGGATTAGTAGAGTCTCATGGAATAACAAACGTGAGACATGGTTAAGCCATTTTAAAGGCTACTTATACATCTTGTTTTTTACAATGGATTTATTGCTGGTTTGAATTGTTATTTGCATAGTATCAATTCGATGGTTTCGTTGTGGAAACTGTTCATAATTATTGTTCCTGAGATGTGGAATACATCTCTTTAGTGCAGTTAAAATTTGTGTTCCATCGAAACATGTTAATGTCATATGAGATGCATCTCTTGCATAATTGTGTCCTTTGAATTTATTCTTCTTTAACCGATGGACCTTCATATACTTTTAAAAGGGCCCCATTGCCTCTCAATGCCCCAAATTTTCATTTTTAAAGTCAAGATGCATCTTTTACATAGTTGGCTTTAAGGTAGTTGCTTGGGTTGTAGCATGCTATTACTTAGTACCCTATAAAATCAAGCAATGAAAATAATCATTAACCTAATGCCAAAACATATGCCTTTTTTTATATTCATTTAAATTATGTACCATTGATGTGATGGATGTGGTTAATTGTCCAAGCCACAAGTTTACAATGTTTTTAAATTTGCAATGATAGATATACATTGTGCATACCAACAATTATCAATTTGAATTGAATTTTCAAGTATACAAATATACTTGTTTCTGGTTGTAAGTAATTAACCATGCATATGGTTGTAGTTAATTGGTCAAACGTACATGTTTAAGGAGAGCAAGTTGTATGGAACAATCAAAATTTCATTTGTGGTAGTTGCTTGACATGTAGCGTTCTATTACTTAATACCCAATAAAATCAATAAAATAATCGTTACCAGTATTCCCAATGATATGCCTTTTGATGACTAGATGTATGGCATGAAACACATGGTATTGTTGGGATTATGTATGGGTGTAGGTGAATGTCCATTCAAATTCCCTTTCCTTTACGATGACATGCAAATGGTCATTCTTGAACATACAAAAATCATTAAAATATTCTTAAGAATAATTAACATGGGTAACTTGTTGCATATAGAAGTTATATAAACTCTGAAAGCAAGCCTTATCTTTTCTGACCATAAATTTCATGCAATGGGTTACTATGTCTATATATTATAGATCTAAATATATACAATGATCGTTGGGTTTCAATGCCACAAGCAAAAAAGAAAGTTTATAGAACAAAGTCTTCATTTTCTTGTCCATAACTTTGATGCAAGGGTCTTCATTTTGTTGAACTACATTATACATTACAATGCAAGAATATATTTGCATGTACGATTTGTTGTTCCTTTTTTCTATGTATAAACTTTCATTTCTACTTGTGGATTTGAAATCCAACAACCATTTCATATCTTCATATCTATAATATATATAGACATGTATTTGTTGTCTTTCCTTTCCTGCTTATTCATTTAGATTATGTTCCATCAATCTAATGGATGTAGCTAACTAGTCAACTCACAAGTTTACATTGTTTTTAAATGTGCAATGATATTGTTTTTAGCATAGCAATATTTATCTATTTGAATTTTCTTGAATGATTAAATTTATAAAAAAAAAATTATTCCTGTAAGGAATTAACCATGCATATGGATGTAGTTAATTGGTCAAAACCACATGTTTAGGGAGATAAAGTTGTAGGGAAAAATCAACATTGGCTTTGAGGTAGTTGCTTGGGTTGTAGTATGTTATTACTTAGTACCCAATAAAATAAACTAATAAAATAATCATTAAGCTAATGTCAAAACGTATTCCTTTTTTAATATTCATTTAAACAGTGTTCCATCGATGTGATGGATGTGGTTAACTATTCAATCCACACGTTTAGAGTGTTATTAAATGTGCAATGATAGATATACAATGTGCATACCAACAATTATCAATTTGAATTGAATGATCAAATATACAAACATACGTGTTTCTTTGTGTAAGTAATCAACCATGTATATGGTTGTAGTTAATTGGTCAAACATGCATGTCTAAGGAGATAAAGTTGTAGGGAACAATCAAAATTGGATTTGTGGTATTTTCCTGAGTTGTAGTGTGCTATTACTTAGTACCCATTAAAATATATAAAATTATCATTACCATTATGCCCAAATTTATGCCTTTTTCCAACTAGATGTATGGCATGAAACACGGGATAGTGAACCCACATATTGCATCACAATACATGCATAATAGATTCAAAATATTCCTTGAAGAGGTGCTTCAAAAAGGACTTCATATAACAGACTCTTGGTGCAGGTCTGTAATAGCTCATACATCAGATCCTTCTCTTCATGTTTGCCATTTCAAAATTTCCCTTTCTAACATAGTTATGTTTTTCCAATGTAGGTATGAATGGAAACATATGGGGACCACACACATTCATGGTTTCATATGGTTGGAATATGCACCAAATATGGAAATATTGGACTGGGGAGATGTTGTCATGCTTGAACATGAAAAACATTACTTTGACAACTTTGTCACAACATGGAATTCTCATGCCATCCACTTGAGAACCCCTTGGTTCCAGCACTGTGCTATAAATGATCCATGTTCTCTTAGATCAACATCCATATTTGCTGCAAACCATTTGGATGAGTATAAATAACTTGTCAATTGTGTTCAAAGATACAAAAAATGCTCAGAATCTTCTTTCCTTCGCAAAAAAGGAACGCCTATTAAATGTCATTATGGTTTCCCCTTTGACCTAGAAGCTGCATCTTCTTTGTTCATTGATGCAAACGGGTGTAAAACATACAACCCTACAAGAAATGATTCCCTATTAAACATTCACAACTCAACCATGCTTTCAATATGGAGGGCTAGTGTTGATTTCCAACCAATTCTTTCTAGGCATGTTGTCCTCAAATACATCTCAAAGTATGCATCAAAATTAGAGACAAATTTAGAGATCTACCACATTATTTTTTCTCGACTTGCACATGAAACACCTACTAATGGGAATATACTTAAACTAATCAGGATATTCCTTTCACAAACAGTTGCAAATCAAGACATCAACATAAGAAAATTTCCACATGCTCCAAAAAACCCCTTTTGTCCTTTGCAACCACTCCTTTGTTTCCTTGAATGTGAGACAAAGTGTTTTCCACCACATTTTTTATGACCCAACTAACACCCTTCCAACCCCCCCTTAATTTTTGCATACATGCAAAGACCCCCTACCTTTGAACAACTAACCCTTCTTGAAGTTGCTCGCTCTTGGTCTTTCTCACCTCATATAAAAACGAATCAGTGGAAACCAATATTCCCTCCCAAGATTGTTCAAGTCTTTCATCAATTCAATTACATCCCCCCCTTCAATTCTAATTCCTTTGTACCATTCTGTTGGAGTGAAATTATCCTATACAAACCTTTTTGTGCCCTCCCTCATGACATTGGGAACACAAATTTTGAAATAACTTGTCATTGGCATCACATTAAAGATGCATACAGTGTATGGAATGTTAATCACTTACTAGAAGCTCCCTCTACACCTACATCTAATGATTCCACCTCTAATCCAATTCACTTTCCCTTATCCCTTAACATGGTTGAATGGGAACTCTTTTCTCAACTTCTCCCTAGCAACAACATCCATGTTGATGACCTTGACATGCTTGGACATCACGATTTTGAAAAAAACCGTAATTGGACACATAACAATATCCCTTCACATTTGCATGAAACGACCATATCATCCATTGACTTCTATTGCTTATCCTCCCAACTACACCAAGAAACCTCTTCACCTGTCAATTCACCTGATTCCTTGTCTCTCACACAATGCATAACCTTTGACCTTGTTCTTTCCCACTTTGTAAATTCTACAAACCCTACCCAAACAAAAATGGTCATTCAAGGTACTACGAGAACATGCAAGTCTTACTTGATTTCTTTCCTTAAATATGCACTCCAAAATGCCTATGCCCACAATGTCTTTCCCTGGATTTTCCTTGCTCCAACTGGTGTTTATTCCTTTAACATGCATTCTCTTACAATACATTCTTCCCTTTGAATACCCATTTTTTAAATGCACCCTCTTGAAGGCCAATCCCTTTCAAACATTCAAGAAGAACTCTGTCATGTTCGATTCATCCTCATTGATGAAATGAGATTCATTGGCACAAATATGTTAACATGTATTGATGCTCATTTACGTTAAGCTTTCCCTTCCCAATGTACAATCCCCTTTGGTGGTTTTTCCATCATCCTTCTTGGTGAATTTGAACAATTTCCCCTGTAAAGGACATTCCCATGTATGCAGGCTCATCACATGGCAATTATCTTTGGTGAAATTTTAACACTTTTGTCACACTTTCACCATCTTTCACAAACAAGGCAATAGCCCTTCTCAAATCATCTTTCGCCAACTTTTACTCAAACTTCGAAATGCAACAACAACTCTTGAAGATTTGACACTCTTCATTCCTTTCACATGAAGAGAATTGTGCATTTGAACATTCCACCCATTTGTATGCAACTAATAGCTATGTTGCATTGCACAACAAGCCCATGTTAAAACACCTTAACATGCAAGTTGTGCATTGCTTTGTAGAACAAAGGAATCAACATGTCCATCAATCCATATATGATGAATAATTGTCGCTCAAGGTTCTTCTTGTTGTTGGTCAACATGTCATGTTAACTACTAACTTGTAGGTTGGAGCAGGACTTGTTAATGGATCACTTGGGAAAGTCATTTCAATTTTCTACAACTCCAAGAATCAACCCCCTACCTTACCATCCTTTGTTTTTTTATTGAATTCTTGCACTACAACAGACCTCCATGGGATGCCTCTAATCCAAATTATGTTCCCATCCCTCCCATAACAAGAGGTTCATGCATGCAAGTACCACTTCGTATGCCATGGGGTTTAACAATCCATTAAGCATAAGGCATGACCCTACAAAATGCAACAATGGATATCGGGAACATTAATAGACAAGGCCTTCCATTCACTGCAATATCCAGAGTTAAATCTCTTTTAGGCCTTCACATATCTCCAACTTTCTCATTTTCTAGATATTCTTGAATGAAAAACAATACCTATGTCCAACGAAGGAAACTCGAGGAATCTTTACTTGCTTCAAAGTACTTGCAAGCATATTGTCCTTAAAGGTTGCATTTTTTTGTTCTAGGCATGTACTTACCACCAATACAATTTTGTATATTTCTTGCATCTCTCTTGTTCCCATTATTGAATAGTTTGATACAAAGGCACAACAAATACAAACATATATTTCTTTTGCATGCAAACATACATGTTCCTTTTTTCCTATATCATTAATTTATATCTAGCATTATTTATTGTTTCAATGCAACATACAAATCCACCACTTGATCATGTGTTCCTCTTTTTTCCAACAAATATAAAATGTTTTTTATTTATCACTCTACATTGTTTACTTCGATGTGTTATCATTTATTGTTTCAACATGTCCATGTTGTATTAGTTATATATGTTTTTTTATAGTAACAACCTATCTTTTATTATCAAACAAGTCAGCTTGACATATGGTATATATATGTTATTGCTTATGACATGCAAAATCTTTGTAATTGTTCATATACATTGTTTCATTCCTGCTGGAAAATAGAAATGACTATGGTGTTTCTGAGCACATTTCCCTATTGTTATCAAAAAATAAAGGAACAAAGGGAAGCATTACAAGCTAAATAAACATGCTTTGAATCACCATCTATGCTTCCAATTAATTACGTTCAGACAACTATTAAGTTGCTCCTTAAATTGAGGAACCTGCTTCAACATCTTCTTTGTTCCTACTGCAAACCAAATATAGAATTAGCATACCTGAGTAGAATTTCATACTACTGTCAACAAATAAACGAGCACGAAACAAAAAATTGAAATGTACTTCGAAGCATCATTTGTGCTTGTAATTACTTGCATTTTTCCAACCACTCAATTGCTCTCTAAATTGAAGTAGCTTCTTCAACGTGCTATGCATCTACATGAAAGAGATGCAGTCAAACATATACGACAAGATATTGTGCCATGAAATCCACATCTTGGTCCCTCCATTTCTTGTACTTGGTGTTGTCGTTGCCATCAATCCTTCTGTATATATGATTGAATTGTATTAACTTCTTATAATTTAGTATTCTAGACACTTCCCTACTCTGTTTAGGTGTATTGTTTTGTAACAACTTACACTCTTGTGCTTGTTATATTTTATCTCCCCCATTTATATCCCTATATAACATGTTTCAACTCTTTATATACTTACTATGAAACTCTTAAGTAAACTTTGTTTTGTTGCGCCTTCACTTTTGTTCTTATATGCTCTTATGCACTGATATGTTTCCTATGGTTATTGTTACTTCAACTCTAGAATGGCCATTTTTTATGGTATCACAATGTGTTTTTTTACTATCATTTACCTTCACAATCTATCCAAAAAATGTGGAAAATGCATAAACTTCTAACTCTATATGCATTTACCTCTTCATATGGAAAATCCTTTGGTAGATATATCCACATTTTTCTTTTATTGTTAACAATCTCATCGATTCTATCAGCACGCTATCAATGGGATTCAATTTCTCTTTATCCCTTTTACTTTTTTAACTTTCTACAACATGATTTGTTATGAATGTTGTTTTTGAACATAATTCGAGTATACCTACATTTTTCATAAAAAATAATGCTCAGTTAAATTTCCATGTTTAGTTGTTTATTTCTCTTTGCAATGATCAAATGTGTATAATAATTCATAGCTAGAAATTCTTTCTCTCATGTGCTTGTATAAAAACATGTGTGTTGTTTATTCTTCCTATCTTCAATTGTTTCTTTTCCTTTGCAATAATGAAATGTGTATGATGGTTCATGGATATAATTGATTTGTCTTAGGTCCTTGTATAAATTTCATAATCATGTGTACTAAATGATATCTTTACCTCAATATATTTTTTGCAATGAAAAAATTGTACTGTTCATGCATGTATTTTTCATTTAAATATATCTCAACACTTGGCATTCATTTTTTATCAATGCAAATCCTTTTTTATGTTGTTCACAAAAAAAATATCCACATCATCATTTTGACACTTCATACTATGAATATTACAACAATGGATCCCATCAATTATTTTTGACCTTCCTTATATGGTGATGATAGAAGTTTCAATTAGTGTATTAAACACTTGTACATTTGAGAGAGAGAGATAAAATGGGTTCTATCCCCACCTCATTATTACATCCTTCATCTTATGGTTTGATTGGTGTTTATCAATCATTGATTTATGGTGTTTGGGATTTGTCTTGTGTTGACCCTTACTTTTTGGTCCTATGTGCTAACACCCACTTTATACATGTAAACCTACCCCGTTGTCTTCACCCTACCACCCTCTCTTATTATATTATCTACTATTCCTACCCATCTCTCTTTAAAGTTTATTCTTCTTCCTCTTCCAAAACGTGTAACATGTTGACTGTTATTGGATTGTGAAGAGAACTTAATGCCCATGTTAATTGTTTTGTAGCTTCCATCAGTAATATATATCCCAAACCAGTGAGACTAAACTTCGCACATGGTATGCCCAATCTATAGAAAAATAACTTAGTTTGATATGTTCCATCCACACTTTCTACATAAACGTGGTGTGGTTATGCATGTGCAGTCTTGTGTTCGTCCCTTACTACTTCAGAATTGGGTCAGGATAAAGCACACACCATATTTCAAGGGACACTCACACCTGCCATGAGAAGCATAAGCTTGAAACCCGGTTAACAAAACCGCAACCGCAACCTCCTATGACCAAATAAAACTCCAAGACCAAATAATCCTTGGTGAAACCTGGTCAACAAAACCACGCGTTGAAAACCACAGGACATGTGTCAAAATAAGACAGGCTTAGATTTACTATCTTCATGGGATCCAATACCTATGTGAACCCTAGAGTTCATTGTTCAATTGTTTTCAAAGGACAAAGGTTTATTTTGTGTGTGTTACTGTTAATGATGAGTAGGCCGCTTTTGGTTGATCCCTACCACTATTGGTCTAAATTCTAATATGCCCTCTAAGTGACCACCGTGACCTTATCTAAAATTTGATTCTTTTTCCTCTTCCAAAAAGTCTAACACATGAATTGTTGTTCGATTGTCATAAATATTTACTGCCCATGTTGAATGTTTTAGAGTTTGCATTTGTCATGTGAAACTGCCATCTATTGTGTAATGCTTCCAAGTGCCTCCCATCATTGTTTTGAGGGTTTCATCTTCCATCATTTGGGACTACCTAGATTAACTATATTAAGGTGAGTCAAGACTTATTTGAACCATGTTGTTCATTGTTTAATTATTTCAAGTAATAAAACCAAAGGAAAAATGTATCAAAGCATGTTAACCTCGGGAATTTTATAAATACTGCAAAGTAAATGTGGTGCAGCAAACCCAGTGAATCAAAGAGTCTGACAATATATTTGAAATATTCAGTAGATAAGTCATAGAAAATGCAAAAAAAAACTGTAGCTGGAGTAATTAAGATGCAATTCCAAGTCTGGATGCAACCACACCTCTTACTACATTGATGGAGAATTGTTGCATTTATGGATAATTAAGGGGCATCATTGACGGTGGTGAACCACCATCAATGCTAGTTGAGGGTTTCCTCTATTGGGATAAGTTCTAATATTGCATTTAAGTGACCAGCAATACTTTATAGAAATAATGTGAAATAAACCTGCGTGGAAATAGCTACATGCAATGCACTTAAGCAGTCACCTGGGTTTCGAAGGTCCCCTTCCCAATGACACAAGTTTTAGCATATCCAACCAAATAAGTGTGTAGGACAGTGACTTGAAGATGACAATTATATTATCCGACCTATACTTTCTTGTCAATGTTCACAAATGGGTCAGGAGAAACCCAACATCCATGGTTCGCATGAAAACCCACAATGAACTCGACACACAATTGCAAATCAGGTGAACTGCCTCAGAACTGGATCATCCCAGGACACCTGAGCGTTACCAAATAAACCTGCATGAAACCCAATTAACAAAACCACATTTCAAAAAATGCAAGACACCTGTTAGACATTTTTATATCTTCCACTTCTATTTGGATTGTGTTTTGAGGTTTCCCCTGTTTAAATAGAAATGTTGTAAGATGGATTTGTCCCTTTTATTGTCATGGTTTAAGTTATGTTGTTAATCTTCCTCTACCTATCTAAACCTATCCTGGAAACTTTTCTATCTCTCTCTCTCTCAGGTATGTACATAGACTCATAGCAAGTTTGCATCTTAGCAGTCCCAAATCATTGCAAAGTCCCTGGATGCCAAGTGTGTTTGGAGGATCCTAAAAGTAGATGGATTGTGGGTGAAAGTTATATATTAGAAATACATCTACCCTCCTACTACAAAGGAATGGTTTAGGACCATATTTAAGTCCATCAAGAATGTTTCTAATATGTGGAAGGAACTTATTTTAGCTCTAGAACCTATTGGAATTGGCTGGTATGGAAAATGGAGATGGAAACATGGTTAGGATTGGTCAGGAACAATGAATAGGAAGCTCGAGTACACATATTTTACCACAAGTTATGGTGGAAGTCTTGATGGAATATGGTTTTGTCACATTGGGGTAGGTTGGATATGTAGTTAATGCCACTCCTATTAGACAATCTTAGCTAAAAGAAGAGGTATTGGATTTTGTGGATGAAGAGAAAGTACTATGGGATGGATATGTAAAGGACTTGCAGAATTACCATGTTAGACTAGTTGAAAAAAATGATGAATTAATTTGGTCCATATATGTTGTTGGTGGTAACTATACCCTAAATTTCGGCTATAGATTCATCATGGAAGAAGAAGAGATATTATAGATTTCTTGTTGGGTTGTTGTGATTTGGAACTTTAAATTCCCTCTAAAAGAAAACCTCTTTCTGTGGATGGACCTTTCATACATAGTTCATGTATGGGACTCCATGCTCAGAAGATACTAGGTGGGTCCATGTAGATGTCCATTGTATAAAGCCCAAAAATGAGAATATAGGGAACCTATTTAGAAACTATCCATACATAGTCAAGATGTGGGAGTATGTATCTTTGGTTAATGGAATTCAATTTAATTGGACCGGACAAGAGTAGATAAGGGCCTTACAGGATTTTGTAAATAATGAGGAATATAAAGAATTCTATGTTCTTCCTATTATACTGATCTTGACAACTTGGTTTGATAGGAACAAATCCATATTTGATGATATTCTTATTGCTCCATCAATGTTTGTTTCAAAAGGGTTAGCCATACTTAGTCATTTTCCACAGGTGGAAGGTCCACCAAAAGTCAGAAACATCGTGGAGGAGATAATTGACAAATTTGATAATTGGATATATTTTTATGGTTCCTCCTAAGGAACTCCTACAAGGGAGAGGTAGATAGTATTTTACACATTTCATAGCAACAAGGGATAAAGTTCTCGGCTCTTATTAGAATTAGCATCAACAATAGAGCTGAGATGATGGATCTAAAACTATCATTGCTACTTGCATTATCAAACGGGATACAAAGGATACATATTTTGGGGGAATCCAAATTAGTTATTGAATGGATGAGATTGAAGAGGACTCCCAAAAATATTTTTCTAAGGAATATAAACAACTATAATTTTTTTCAAGGAAAAAAAAGCACAATTTGTTTATTATTAAAACGTTTACTTAAAAACACATAAGAAATGATCCTTGTTCTATATATTTAAATTTGAAATGATTTTTGTTATATACCTTTAAATTTGTAGTTAATGAGCATTCCCATTGCTTCCATCCTTCAAATCACTAACAGTGTCTTTCATGGGTTTTTGTAGTATGGGTTTCATGGGTTCCATTCATGTTTCCCTGCTCACAAGGAATAACCTCTTCATGCACACCTTTTTGGATCAATATTATATTGTTCTTTCCCTTTGTGATAGATAGTATATTTTTAATGCCTTCTCTCAAGCTAAGAGCTATATCACTAAGCCAATAGTGATAGTGATATTACTCCCACATAAAAACACAATAAAACATTAGCTTGTTTCCCCGCAGGTGTTCTACTGACATTTTCTAAACCATAGAAAGTGGTTTATTGCTCTTTTGAATGAAAAGGAGCAAGGGTGGTGTTAGTCCTAAATTTGGCACCAATTGTTAAAGCACAAAGTTTAGGCGCCTCAGATTTAAAAGTTGGTTTAAAGAATAGGTAATGAGGGTTTGTAAGTAATAAGAAGAAGAGTTTAAGACCCCTAGAAATATCATACTTTGAATTTATAAAGATACTAACTAAAATAGAGATTTAATATAACCAAGGAACCCAGGTTTTATACTTTAAATGATAACAAATGGAACTATTTTTTGGTCACTTCAAGAATTTAAAGTACTGTGCTCAAGAAACATTTCAAACAAATATCATGAATATTCAACCACTAATCGAGCATTTGCAATGATAACATCATAATGAAGGTATTCATCAACCGATACTTTAAAGTAAATCACAAAACATTCAAGTTTAAATAAAGGCTAAAATAGCTCTTTAACATGAATAAAGTATATTTCTTAAGCTCTTTAGAAAATCCTCACAACCCCCATGTTAGTAACCTCTTTTTTCATTACTCTTCAAAGTTTATATAGAAAGAATACATAATAATGAGGATCCAAAGAAAAACATCTCAAAAGCCTCCTCATATTTCTTTATTTTACTATTTCAGATAATCAAATAGATTATAAGTTATTATCCCCAAGTCGCAGTAATGAGGTGGCTCATTAACTATTGTGTATAAGTTTTTTTAAGAAAAATAAATCTACCAAATCCCTAAAAAATAGGGTCCATATATACCTTCATATCTCCTAAACTGTGATAGTTGTGTCAAATTTGAGAGGGAATTTTGTGAATGAGCCTGTTAGGAACAAAATACTCTTTTGGTTTTCAAATATTCCTCTCCAATTGTTCGGAAGATGTGCCCGAAGATAATGACTAAAACAGGAAATCATTAGATGTTTAAATTTGGAAAAATAGACTGTAATGATCCATTCGAATACTATGACACTTTGTAAAACTTGAAAAAGGGTTTTGTTCATGGGCATGTGTTCGAAAAAAACCTCTTTTTGTTTTCAAAGCTCCATTTCCTGTTGTTCGTAAATTGAGCTTGTAGTCAATGACTAAAACATAGATATGTGTGCTATTAAATTATTCTACAATGCTTTTCAAACTGTTAACAACAATCCCATGAAACTTTGTTCTTTCTTTGCTAATAGATTTATCTTATATCCTACAACCTTATGAGCTTCTAAATAAAATGCAGCAATGTTTTGTTCCATTCCAAGTTCTCAGGTTTGAAGCTAAGCAACTTTCCACTCTGACTGCTTGCTTTTTTCATGTTGCAGGAATTCATTGAAATATCTAAGCGATCAATGTATATGAATGAAGGTTCACTTTTTCTTCAGGAAATGAATATAATTTGAAGTAGGATACATGAACTTGGGACATGATCCACAATTTTATGTCTAGACCCATGATCTTACAACTAATCCAAAGTTAGCACATAACATAGTTATCATGAATTACAAAGGAACGAACATAGAACCGTAAACAAGTCATAAATAAACCATAAAAGCCATTTATTCAAATTATAAAACCATTTTCCAAGGTTCTCATACACCATCTTTACTTAGAATTCACCATAATTAATTATGTCATGTTATTCCTCGTTCCGGCAACACGCATGTGAACACATATGATGTTTTGAGTTGTAGAAATGTGAAAAACAATGGAAAACATTCGAATGTCATTTAAAACATTTAAAAACCATTCCTTGGGATGATTTTAAACCTATATGGCTGCTTAAGACATACATATATTCAAAAGAGATTATAAAATACCAAGATCTAGGTTAACACTAACATTAAAACTTGAAATGCAATGCAATTTAAAAAAAGGAATTATGTAGAACTAGACAACTTAACTGGGTGAAAATAAGTTCAAAAATAACAAGACTCGGAAGAAAAGTGAAGAAATTAGGATAACAGATCTAGGATTAACAGGTGGTTCATGTTCATTTTCGCAAGTGCGACCTAAGGTGTTCACTTTACAATGCATGTAAAGTATAATCTCATCGTAATTTTTTTTTTAATTCATCTAAGTAGTCTTATATTATTTTGACGGTGTTACCAATCAATCCCATTAAAATGAGGTGTTTTCAACTTAGGATCATGGTTGCGAGTGTGAAAGGGTTTAACTTGCAATCACATATCCAAGTGCAAGGGGTAAGTTCACACTGGTAGTCCTTAAGTATCGATAGTTGTTCAGTTATGATGAAAATGGGATTTTGGGGTTTTCATGAAGATAAAACTATACACGTTAAGTCTTCTCTTTCATGATGTTTTTAGATTTATAGTTTATTGATTGGTGATTTAGTACTATATTGTGCAGTTTTCGTGGTTTATTCTTCTCCATTTGGATGGTAGTGACTTGGTGTGTTTTTACCATAAGGGGCAAAGTGAAACTTTGAATGTGTGGATTAATATGCCACCTAGTTTTAGTCACTTTACAATTATCTATCCTTCACTCTATAATGTTAATTTCATAATTTGTGGTAGTTCCATTATGTGTTATGTTAATTGGTATAGGAAAAAAAATAAGTTATTTAAGGACTTGTCATGATCATGTTGTTTTTGTGATTACAAGGATGGGCAATGTAAGCCATCTTTTTGTGATTGCAAGGCCTAGCAATGTAATCCTTATTTTTGTAATATATTGGGATATGAAAATTTAATATAATAATGATGTTAATTAAAATTTATTTAATAATTTAGATTTCTTAAAAACAATGCTAAATTTGAAGTACATTGTTTTATAAATAATATTATTTTAAATACATTGTTTTTATGAAAAAAATTTGATGATTGTTAATGAGAAGTATTTTCTATCGAGGGGATTTACAACTTAATATGGAGGAGATGTTTTAACATAACTTAAAGTTAAATTAAAAAAACAAAAAGTAGTTAAAAAATTTATTTGGACTCATAAAATAAAAAAAATTTAAAAATCAAATAAAAATTAATTAAAAAGTTTATATGGGCTAATAAAATAACAAATTAAAACAAACATAAATCCATGTTAAACCCAAAATTACATGTAAATTTTTCTAAACATGTAAAATTGTTAAGATATAAAAAACTACACTTCAAGAAATTGGGTTCCTCTAGATGTTTAGTAGATCTGAGTTTAAGATGGATCTATGTTGGTCATACTTTGTCCAATATAGCCATTCTATATATGTTATTGTATATGTTGAAATCAAGTTATAGTAATGGTTAGATTAAGTAGTAGTAATTGTTAATTATAACAATAGTAAAATAATGTATTCTTTACAAGGACAAGAATTATTTGTAATATACAACAATAAATAAAGAATAACAAATTAAAACAAAGGACTACTAGAATAATTTCTCTTTTTGATGGAGGTAATTGTGTTTATAATAAAAGTTGAGCCAAAAAGATCTTGTTGATATAATAGGCACTTCTTTGAAAGGTTTAACATATATGTATGTGGAAATAGTCTATTTAAAATGTATAGTGATTATATCAACAAAGAGACATGAGACATGAGGTTTCATAACATTAGGTGGAAGATTATAATGAGTTGGATCTCAAACTATACTAATAATAATTTATAATTAAGCTTTTTTTCATTTCATTACATTTATTTTTCTTTTCATTTTTTGCCTTTCTACATTTTATTACACCTCCTTGAAGCAATTGCTAATCCTAAAATATGCTCCTATATTGAGGAAAACTTGTCCAATTATAATTTAAAACTAACCCTGAATCTAAAAATATATACAATGTGAACAATTCATTTTATTTGAAATATTCTTTAATAGTGATATTTCAATCTTTTTTTTAAATACAATATGAATGTAACAGTTGTTTGCAAGCTTATATATATATATATAAAAACAAAAAAAAGCAATTTTAACCACTAAAAATAATACTACTGGTTAATAATGAAGCACTACTCCAATGCATATGGAAATACATATAAAGATAGTAATTGTGTCTTCTAGAATTGTGTAAGATGAAATCAGTTATAGATACTATCCATTGCAAGTTCGGAGTATGAATAGGAGTTGCTCCTCTGCAAAAATATATTAAGTAAATGCTACTAGGATTAAAGACAACTGAAAAGCCAGGTTTTTTTTTAAGCTTTCTTGGTGAATTTTTTTTTTTTAAAATCGGTCAAATTTGTAGTTGGAAATTGCTATTTTTGCAATTTTACAATTTTAGTAATTGTAATTGCTTATTCTAACTTAAATAACTACTCAAATAATTAAAATTATGATTTAAGCACTTTATAGTGTAATTTCTAGAAAACAAACTATGTTGGATTCAGATAGGTTCTTTCCTAGGACGCATTCTTCAAACTGTCTACCTGTCTAGAATGGGATAGAATGGGATATTCAATATTCAAACACAAGACCACTCATCAGCCAGATCTTTCAAAGAAATATATATATGTGTATGTCTAGAATGGGATATTCAAAGAACAAGACGGCTGGTCGGCTTGATTTTTCAAATATATATATATTGAATATATTTTGAGCGTGCTAGGGTCAAACGCAACGCAAGATATAGAATTCTCCTCTTCTCTTACTGAATACCCATTTCGAATGGCAATTTAAGACTTTGTTGAGTGCTTAGCTGTTGTTTTTGTAGGAAGTGGTACATACCCACTTGCTCAACATCATTGATTGACGTTGCAAACAAGGAATATTGTGGTTTTCCAGTTTTCTGTTGATATTTATTGAGTGAGAAAAAAAAAATGTCTCTGGAACTAGATTCCGCTCCGACCAGAAGGGTCCCTCATGTAGAAGAAGGAAGCAGATTGAATTCTAAAAACTAATTGGCTTCACTGAAAGAAAAGGAAGCATCCAATAGAAGGTTCGAAGTTGCAGCATGGCTAGAGAGCATGCTTGGGTCTACTTGGATATACCATGCGAGCCAACCGAAGAGGAGTTTCGTCTTTGCTTGATAAATGGGATCATTTTATGTAACCTTCAACAAGGTTCAACCAAGAGCACTGTCCAAGGTCGTTATAAATCATGTGGAGGAATGATGGTCTTTATATGCGTATCAATATTTTGAGAATGTCAACAATTTTCTTGCAGCTGTTGAAGAGATGAAGTTGCCTATATTTGAAGCTTCTCAGTTACAACAAGAAATCTCGTAGTCGGGTTATACTACAAAGATTATTGACTGTATCTTGACGTTGAAAGCTTATTATGCATGGAAACAGTGTGGAGGAAATGGTTCATGGAAGTATGCAGGCCCTTTGAGGACCCCTCTCGTTCCAAAAAAGATTGGAAATTTCCTTGAACACTCAACTCCTTGTGTTGAAATAACAAACCCATCAGCTTTAGAGACAAGGCAATTACCCCATGTTTGTGCACATAAGCCCTGAATCTAGTTTATATGCAGAGACAAATAACATAACTTAAAGTTATATTAAAAAAATAAATAGTTAAAAAAATTTATGTGGCTTCAGAAAATAAAAAAAAATAAAAAATCAAATAAAAAGTAATTAAAAAGTTTATATGGGCTAATAAAATACCAAATTAAAACCAACATAAATCTATGTTAAACCCAAAATTACCTATAAAGTTTTCTAAAGATGTAAAAAAGTTAAGATATAAAAAAGTACACTTCAAGAAATTGGATTTCTCTAGATGCTTAGTAGATCTAAGTTTAAGACGGATCTATGTTGGTCACACTCTATCCATGTTAGATTATATTTGTCTCACATTGGTTATGTACATATATTGTATGTATTATTAGCCTATATATATAGGACTCTTCTGTACATTAGTATCATGATTCAATATACAATCTGTTTTCTCAACATGGTATCAGAGCACAGGTTATGAATCACCTTTAAAAAAAAATAAAAAATAAAAATTCCGGCGCCACTAGTGTTCTTCGACGAATATCTTGCTCTGTCCTTTTCGGCTCTCTCTCTCTTCCTCTTATTGTTTTCAGCGGCTCAATATACCAGGTGCTTTCTTCTCTTTTTTTCATCCTGATTTCATATTTGTGGTTTGTATCTGCATTTGAGCCTTCTCAATGGCACAGAACGAGATTCTTCATCATGTTCAGACTGTATTGGATGGCACAAACTATATGGTGTGGTCCCAATCTATGCATAGATTTCTTAAAGGCTGCAAGCTTTGGCTTTATGTTATTGGGGAGGTCAAAAAGCCAGTTAAAGGGGCTTCTGAATCAGATGAGGATTTCACCACTTGTCTTATTGATTGGGATAGCAAGCATCATCAGATTCTTGCATGGTTCCATAACACTACTATCCCATCTATTTCTATGCTCTTTGGCAGCTTTGATGAAGCAAAGGGTGCTTGGGATATGCTTGCTTCTTGTTATTCTTCTGTGAATGGTGCTCATGAGTATCAGATTATGTTTGAGCTTTTCCATCTGAGGTAGGAACTTGGTCAGAGTATAAATGATTTTCTTGCTCGCATGCAATTCTTGTGGAACCAAATTGATGTTTCTGATCTTATATGGAAGGATCCCACTGATGCTGAGATGTATGTTACACATAGAGATCAATATCGCCTTCACCAATTTTTGATGGCCTTGCATGATGATTTTCAGCCTATCTGTGTGCAACTTTTACATCGTTCTCCTCTTCCCACTTCGGACATTTCCATCTTCGAACTTGTCCATGCCGAGACTAGATCGCAGACTATGCGCTCTTAGCTTAGTCATACAGTGTTGGCTGCACCATCCTCTAGTTCTTCGTCATTCCAGCGAGAGAATTATGACAGGTCTGATACTCCTCGACTCCCTCCTAAGTCTCGAGATAACAATTACTATCGTTATTGTCGACATCGAGGGCACACTATTGACAAGTGTTGGCGTAAGGGAAGATCTACTGCACCAACAGTAGCAGTTGCTCATACTAAGAGTGGTTCATCTCCAGTTGCTCCCTCTTCAGTTGCTTCCTCTGGCCAGGCATTAGGATCCAGTGTCACCTTATCTGCAGCTGACTTCAAGGCAATAGTCAACCAGGTTGTCCTATCTCGTTCTGGTAATGCATCTTCCTTTGTCCTCTCAGTATTGCCAGGTACTTCTTCCCCTTCGCTCTTTGACTCTGCTTGTTGCAATCACATGACACCTCACCCTACTTCATTTACCACATCTGCACCTTCACCTCATTCCTCATTAATTCACACAGCTGATGGATCCACTATGAATGTTAAAAATATAGGATCTATCAGTACACCTTCCCTTTCTCTTTCTGAAGTTTTTCACGTGCATGAATTCTCCTTCAATCTCCCCTTTGTTGGCCAACTGTGTGAACTTGGATTTAGACTTGTTTTTTACTTTTCTGGTGTGCTTGTGCAGGATCCTCGTATGAGCCAGATTGTCAAAACCCCAAATTTTCCAAAAAATTTAAAATTTTTAAAATAAAGATAATCTTCATAAATGTAGTCAACTAATTGTTTTAATTAGTTATATGTTAATGATTTTGTAAACTGAATTATATTACTTGGTTATGTTTACTTTATAGAATAATTTTTTTCAGTTTAATGACTTGTTTTTCTTTGCGACCACAAGGTGGAACTGTCTTGGTGATCTGGGGCTTACTTAGCTTTGAGCTAACGCAGAAAGTTTACCTACTCTTAAAGACTTACAGGTAAGAAGATTCGGTGCTGCTTGTCGATAATCCTAAAGCATTCAGATATTTTTTCCTTGCAATAATAATATCTCAGTAAAGAATATAAATGCTTTTCAATTTCAACTGCTTTTATGAGGTAAAACCTTTAAATCGTAATTCTTATTTAAAGATGTCAGGGAATACGAGATCCAGTCTTATCTGTGTTAGTGACAGTTGCTATCTTTCTCTAGTTGTAGTTATAATTTTATTGAGTACCAAACTCTGCGATGTTTACCAAAGTTTACCATGATCGTTGTGTGTTCATGCCTTAAAATATTTCTTTATAGGTATACTAAAGATGGCAGGATTATTATGTTAAGGGTCTATTTTAAAATGTGAACATAACCCTTTATGTCATAATAAATTTTGGTTACCACTTGTGATGTGAAAGTAAAGTACAGTAATTAAAATAGGTTTTTATACTAATAATCCATCTTCCAAAACTTGGAGTTTTAAAGGGATTATATCCTTATTACATAATACTTCCAATTAGGCTATCATAGTGTTGATGAATTAAATTCCTCTGCATATAAATTGCTTGGAAAGTATTATCCAGTTATGGTTAAGATGTCACTATGATTTCAATGACAAGCCCCTTAACATTTTTAATATTTAACATGATCAATGCAACCTTATTAGTTTAATAAAATACACAATCAAGGCATATGAGGTTAACATTACCAAAAGGATAATCACCATAGATTGCTTCTATAAACTTCCTTATAACAATAATTAGTAAAACATTAGATTAGAGTTATGGTTGTTGGCTGAGCCAGTACCTTGCAAATAAAAAAAAGGGTGCAATGTATACATGCAAGGGGTCAAACAACAAGTCACGTTTCACGATGAGTTTAAAGTCTAGCCTTGATTTAAAGTTTAATAATCTTTTATTAAAAGCCTCCTTTCCCTGCATAACGAGCTAGGGCAAATATTGTTTCTACCCTTGCTATGTTACAATCATTGGTTGAATATATACCTGTTGTATGCAATATTTTCATGAAAAATAAACGTTGTTAATTCCTTTTATAACAATATTACAAGGCTTTATTATTACCAAGATTACAATTGTTTGATGAAATATTAATTGCATAGCATAGAGAATAAAAAGGTCATGAAAAGGACCACGCCATGATGAACATAAGGTTAAACCTTGATTTAAGTTTTATAATCGATTGCATACCATAATTTGTATAGCAATGGGTCATAACAGGGCCCCACAATTTTGATGATTGTTAAGGCATAGTTTGTATATTAATAATTCCTTGGCTTCCATGTGACGTATGTAATAGGTTGACATTGGAAACATGGGTTATTGTGGAGCCTTCGATTATCAATGATTTGAAAAATAATGCTCATGAAGGAATGTTCTCCGGGACTATATAATTATACCCACAGCATGCAAATACTTGCTTAGCTAACGTGGCATCATTGTGGCCATGTGTTGCATAGATAAAAAGACTCTCTCTCAAACCCTAATCTTATTATCCCTTCCGTGGTTTTCGGCCTCCTGCCGCTCTGCAATGGTGTTGTTGCTCGCCTTGTCGCACTGCTACTCTATAATGGTAGTCTCCCAGCTTGCTTCTTTGTCTTCTGCTCATTGAGAGCTCACCCTAAACGCTCACAGAGAAGAGTTGTAAACATTTGATTTCTGTTGGCACGGAGTTAGTTATTTTCCTCCGGGTTTATCCTTCCCTGCTCGCTTAGTTCGGTGTCTATCAATCTGTAAGGCCCCTTTTTCTTCTTGGGTTTGGTAGTGGGAGTCGTGACCTCGTGACTTGAATTTTGCTGGGTTAAAGGGCTTTGCAGCAACTATGTTTTTCTGTTAAAGAACCATTGCGGCACAAGTATTTATACTCGCTTGGCTAGTGGCTCTCACTCTCTGTCGTGGTTGGTCGATACTGTTAGTAATCCCTTCCTTCTTGTAGCTGATGAAGGTTTGGCTCCTCCTCGCGTTGGTAAATGCACTGCTGTTCGTGGGTGGTCGTGTTTTCAAATAAGATTTAAGGTAAGAATGCTATTAACCCTTCCATTAGCTTCACAGTTTTTTTTTAGTACACAAATGTTTACTTTGGATACAAGTTTAACATTGTTGTTTCTTCATTGTTCACAGGTGTCAGCTCGACCTTCTGTGTAGACAGAGCAAAACTGGATCAGCTTCTAGCTTACGGTAAGCCTTGGACTCTCCTTGGCAGTTCTACCTTGTCCGTTCCCTTATGGGACATTTACGGGTTGGTCGTCGTGGCCTGTAAACCCTCGTGGTTTGGTATACTTTGTTCGTTGTTTCTAGTGGATGTTGAAACCCTTGCTTTATGCGAGGTTTTTTCAGCTTAGCCATGACTGTAAATTTTGATTTTGTTATAGTTACTTGTATATACAAGTACAAATGAAAGTAGGCTGGTAAAGCCTTACTCTGTAAATTTTGTTTAAGCCGTGAGTGCATTAACTGAGTGAGACTCTTTCAGTTTGTTAACTCTGTTGTACATTTTGATACAAGTAGGGTTTTACCCTAACTCGAAGATATAAAAAGTATTTACAGTTTCTAAAAAAAAATATCTTTTATTTACAATGCACTTCAGTAATTGGTTGGGTTATTGTTTATGTTGTATAATGGTGGGTTAAGCTCGGTGAATCGAGCATATTATTACTCTGTTGGTTTATTTCCTGCGCGTTATTGCAATTGAGTTTTACCCTGTAATATTATTTAATTATTACCTGCTAGGGTTTTAGTACATTGTTTTATATTAGTTTACTTTATTATACTAGAATTTGTAAATGTTGTTATATAATTTTTAATCTTTGGAATATAAGAACTTCATGTTTTTAGTGATGTACTTATGTAACTGTAAGTTACATCTTTTGAGTACAGAATTTATATTTTATTTAATGTTTACTATAATGGGGTAAGAACATTACTTTATTTACATATTAATATTGTTCCTATAATTATATATTACCTTTATACTTAGTCCATTTAAAGGTATATAATAAAAAAGTTTTTTGTTATTATGAGAAGTTCCTTCTGTATTTTAAATATTCTATGTTACCCTATTTAGGTTTTTAATATTAGTATTTATAAAATAAAGGAAACAACAAACTAACTAGTTGTATCCTTATAATTAATTTCAGATTTATCTATACTTACATACAGTTTGATTTCAGTAAATACAGTAGTTATTTGTGCTATACAGGAAAAGAAGTAATCTGTAGAGATGAAAAGCATTTGTATTTATCCTAACACTACTCATTCTAGCTATTAGATTCTTTCCTCTATTTCAAAATAAAATAATAAAGTTACTAAAATTTATGTGGTGAAGAGAATTGTTTATCTACCCAAGCATATTACTGTTAATATGATAACATAGCTTCTTTTTCCTTTACTAAAAAGCTGATATTCACAATCTAAGTCTAACCCTAACTTTACTCCATGTATAGAGTGCTATTTCTTCTGATAACCAAATAAAAGTAAACATTCTCTTAATCAAGCTAACATTTTATTCTATACTTGCAATCATTCTAGATCTTTGAATAAATTTACCACCTGTGCTAGAGTACGATCTGGATTACTCCAGATGGAAAAAAACACAGGTAGGGTTTGTTTCACAATAAGCATAATCTCATCATTAAACAAACAAAGATATTCTATCCTCTAAGTTTTTACACTATAATATGCAAATGCATCATTCAATCACACATAGATAATAACACAGAAATTAATAAATAGCAGAACCTATTCTTAAAGCTCGGTCGACAACAGCAATGGGAGGCCGTTTCTCCCTACCAACTCCTGGAGAGCACTCAAATAGTGACTCCTTAGGACCCTAGAGCTTGCTCTGGTCTCCCTGGATAGAACTAGGTGCAGCAAATAATAAAGTACTAGTCCTGAGACTCAATACCAATCCTGAATTAGTCAGTAAAATATTTCAGCTAGCAAGCTGTATCAGACCAAGTTACTGCAGTTTATCTCTCAAAACACCTTCCTTACAGTTTTCCCTTTTTCCTAATGAATTCCTTGAAGTGCATTCCTCCTGAATGATTCTTCTCCTGGAATATATCTGAGCAGCTTCAGCTCTCAACATTGGGTACTTTTAAAAGATTGCCTAGGTCTTTTTGGGTTAGTTGTCATTAATTGAGCCACCTGCTCTGATCCCACTTTCTTGGGGGATCATGACCCCAAATGTAGGGAAGTTTCCACCTACAACATAGGAAGTGTTTGAGGATGCTGCCACTTTTCGTTTGCTCTCCACCTAGTTCCTTCCTACCAGTTTGACCAGTAACACTCTTATTAACAGCTCTCCCAAGTTGTTGTCTCCACTTTTTATTTATTAAAAATAAAATATTCAGAATTACATTCCACATCTTTTGAATCTGCTGAGTCATCAGTTCCTACTTAGCATTAAATTTAACATAATGTCTTAGGAATCAAATTAAAACACATAACATTATTTTACAAAATTGGGGTATGTGACATACACACCCCCTTAAAATGTAACATCGTCCTCGATGTTACTTATTCTTCATTCTCTGAAGTCTCCTGGAATAGATTTGGTTATGCTTCCTGCATCTTACTTTCTAGTTCCCAGGTGGCTTCTTCAGGACTAAGGTGCTTCCATTGCACCTTCATCTGTCCAATGGTGCGGTTTCGAAGCGTAATTTCCCTCCTCTCGAGGATACAGTCCGGTTCCACCAGAATTTATCCTTCTGGTTCCACTTGTACAACATTCCAATCAACCACATGAGTAGCATCATGAACATATTTCTTTAAAACATAGATATGAAAAACATTATGTACTTTCAAGTTAGGTGGTAATGCCAGTTGGTAAGCAACTTGACCAATCCTAGATAAAATTTCAAATGGACCACAGTAACGTGATGCTAACTTTTCACAACTCCCCAGTCTTAGAGAGATTTTCTTTGGCCTTACTCTGATGAACACATGTTCACCTACCTGGAACTTCTTGGGAGTTCTTTTCAAGTCTACTTGACTTTTCTGTCGATCCTGAGCCACCTTTATATTTCCCTGCACTTGCTTTGCAATTTCCTCCATTTCTTTCAACAATTCTGGTCCTAACACTAATCTATCTACTGGATTATTCCAAGAGATAGGAGTGTTGCATTTGCGTCCATATAAACAAATGGACTAAATTTAACTGATGACTGATAGTTATTATTATATGCAAACTCTGCTAGATGTAAATAGTCTTCCCACTTACCTGGCTGATCTTTCATATACATCGTCAATAAATTCTCCAGCACCTGATTCACTCTTTCAGTTTCTCCATCTGTTTGAGGATGGAAGGAGGTACTGAAATTCAATGTTGTATTTAATCCCTTAAAGAAGGACTTCCAAAAATTTCCTGTGAATTTAGGATCTCTGTTTGAGATTATAACTTTCGGTACTCCATGTAATCGAAAAATCTGCTTCAAGAAGATATCAGCTATATTGGCAGCCTTGTAAGTAGTTTTAATAGGAATAAAATGTGCTTCCTTGCTTAACTTATCGACCACTACCATAATAGAGTCATTTTGATTCTGATTTCTAGGCATTCTACTAATAAAATCTAAGCTAATTACTTCCCACTTCCAGCTAGGAATAGGTAAAGGTTGAAGCAAACCAGGTGGGTGTTGGTGTTCGGTTTTCACCTGTTGACATTCTAAACACCTTGCAATGTATTCAGCTACTTCTGTTTTCATATTTGGCAAAAATATTCTTTTCTGAGCATGTTTATAGTCTTTTGATAACCTGGGTGCCCTGAATATGGTGTTTTATGGACTTCATCCAGAATTAACAACTTAACCTTAGGCACATTAGGTACATACAGTTTATCTTTAAATAATAAAAATTCATTTTCATTTAAACTATAACCTTTTATTAAGCTTTCTGTAGGTTCTTCTTTAGCTGTAATTTGCAATTTCTGATAAATTTCATCTTGTTTTACCCCTTCTTTAAGTTGTTCATTTAAATTTGAAGCATAAGTGTTGATTGTTGCTGTAAAGTTCAGCATAGCATTTATACTTAATGCATCAGCCACCTTATTTTCCTTACCTTTTATATGCTGGATTTCGAAGTCATACTCACTTAAGAAAGCTAACCACCTAGCTTGTCTAGCGTTTAAATTAGGCTGATCTAGAAGATATTTCAGTCCTTTATTATCAGTCATTAAAATAAATTTTCTGCCAATTAAATGATGTCGCCACATTTTTAAGGCATGTATAATAGCTGTTAGTTCTATATCATAAGTTGCGTAATACTTTTCGTGAATTTTTAACTTTCTAGACTCATAGGCAATAACATGCCCTTCTTGAGTCACAACACCGCCTAAGCCATCATTACAGGCATCAGTACATACTACAAAATCCTTGTTAGGATCTGCTATTCTTAGAATAGGTGCACTAGTCAATAAGGTTTTTAATTTCTTAAAGCTTTCTTCACACTTCAGGTTCCAGTCAAATTTCTTTCCTTTCTTTTGTAAGGAAGTTACCGGATTTGCTATCCTTGAAAATCCTTCAATGAATCTCGAGTAATAACCGGTAATTCCCATGAACGACCTAACATCTGTTACATCTTTAGGAACCGGCCAATCTTCGATTGCCCGAATCTTTTTAGGATCTACTGAAATTCCTTCCTTAGTCACTATGTGACCTAAGTACTGGATTTCATCCTTAAAGAAGCCACACTTACTAAACTTCGCGAAGAGTTGTTGTTCTCGCAACTCTTGTAAAACTATTTTTAAGTGTTCTTTATGTTCTTCTTCCATTTTAGAGTAAATTAGGATGTCGTCGATAAACACGACCACAAATTTATCTAAATATTTATGCATTATATTATTCATTAAGCACATAAAGACAGCTGGGGTGTTAGTAAGCCCGAATGACATTACGACAAACTCGTAGTGTCCATACCTTGTTCTAAAGGTTGTCTTGAAGATATATTCATCTTTAATTCTTACTTGATGATATCCTGACCTCAAATCTATCTTCGAAAACACCGTGGCTCCACGTAGTTGATCAAACAGGTCATCTATGCGGGGCAACAGATATCTATTTTTAATAGTCATCTTGTTTAGCTAACGGTAGTCTATGCATAATCGCATGGTTCCGTCTTTCTTTTTAACAAAGATGACTAGTGCCCCCTAGGGAGACACACTAGGTCGAATGTACTTTTTATCAATTAACTCTTTTAATTGTGATTTTAGCTCATTAAGTTCTAAAATGTTCATTCGATACGGAGCTTTTGAGCTAGCTACCGCACCCGGTACCAGCTCAATGGTGAAATCCAATTCCCTCCTTGGAGGTAATCCTAGAATTTCTTCTGGGAATACGTCAGTATATTCTTTTAAAACAGGAATATCTTCTATTTTTAACTTATCTGTTTTAGTTTTATCTTCCTCATCTGTAATAGTTACTGCATAGGCTTTACATCCTTTTCTAATAGCTTATTTAAGTTGTAAAGCAGAAATATGCCTTATTATAGTTTTTCTAGGAATACCCTTAACCTTTACTGGTTGTTCATCACTATTTAAGCATGTGAAATTTTTATCGTAACAATTTAAAACTACTTTATGTTGTTCTAACCAGTCCATGCCAATCAGCAAATCATATGAGCCAAGTGGCAAAACATTAAGCTTAACTACAGTTTTAAATTCATCCATAAGTAAAGCACATTCTTTCACAAAACAGGTTATTTATTTTTTTTCCCTAGTGGCTAATTGAACTAACCAAGAATTCTCAAACTTATCAACAGACAACTTAGATTTTTCCACTATCTGAGGTGCAATGTAACTGAGACTAGCTCCTGGATCAATTAAAATGGTTACAAGGGTATGATTAATCATACCTTCTACTTCCACCATGGAAGTCTGATAGTCAGCTTGGCGGTTCTCCAAAGCCGCGTTAATTCTGGGCATGCTCCTAGCTAGTTCCCCAACGGTCATCTCCTCCTGTACAGTATGAATATTGCTAACAGTCTTTTTCCAGTTTGGGCAGACCGAGGCATAGTGCGGGCCATTACATTCCTAGCACTTAACAGGCTCTTTACGTTCAAAACTCTTGGTAAAATTTCCATGGTTATTTGCAGCTTCCTTGCCCTTAAAATTATTCAAATTGTTGGAAGTACCATTCCTGTTTCCCTGGAAATTTTTGTTGTTAGAATAATTTTTGGTCTTATTATTCTTGAAATTTCTATGAGGTACAAATTCCTTCTTCTTAAATTCAGGCTGATTGTTATTTTTCTTAGCCTTCCAATTTGCCAAGCCTTCTTTCTTCCAGTTCTACTCAAAACAAAAATTAACCTTCCTCATAGCTTCCTCCAGAGTCTTCGGGTTATCATACTCAATTCTGTCCTTAATATGATACGATAGACAGCTAAGAAATCGTTGTACTTTAGGTTTCTCGTCTACTAGGTAGGGTACATACCTAAGTAAACTTAAGAATTTGTTGTTCAAATCCTTCATAGTCATCGAACCTAACTTCAATTCATAAAAATCTTTAGCTCTTTCCTCGTAATATTGCTCAAACAGAAATTTCTTTTTGAAATACCTTTTAAAGGTACTCCAATTAACTCCTTTTTCTCTTATACCCTTGACTCTCTTCAGGTCTTGCCACCATATGTCAGCTTTTCCTGAGAGGTTATATATTGCCATCCTTGCCTTTAGCTGATTAGAGTAATTATATTTATGAAAATATTTCTTCATCCCGGACAACTAGGACTCTGCTTCTTCCCCCTTCTCAGTTTCTTCATTAAAAGTTGGGGGCTTTATCTTTTTATTTGTATTTCTTCTTTCTGTCATACAAATCATCTTCACTACTGTCACTAGTAGTATGATAACTTTGCCGTTCACCATACCCTTCAGATGATGAACTACTTTCAGTTTTTGTCAGCTTCATCTTTTTGTATTTTATTTGATGACTGACATCTTTAGATTTTGATCTTCTGCTCCTTCCTTCAGTTTGGAACTTTTCTATTAAAATTTGGTTCGATTCTTCCTGAGCCTTTAGGATCCTTTCATTCTCCCTCTTTACTGATTCCATTTCAGTTTTTAAATCTTTCATAGTCTGTAACAGCTCTGAGGAGTTAGCAGTCCCCTCTTCTAACATAGGTTCTCTGGGCAAATTTCTTGTTTCTGTATCTGGAGACTCCTCCTGTGCATACTCTCCTAGTTTTTCCATACCTGCCTGTTAAACTTCAGAAAAATGAAATTTTCTATTCTTAACATAAAACAAAATATATATGTTAGCATACTATTTTAATTTACTGTTCTATGAAAGCTAGTTGGGCTGCATCAAGGCCTAGTGTTTGAACCTTGTGCTCTGACACCACATGTCAAAACAACAAATTTTCTGAAAAAATTAAAATTTTTAAAATACACATAATCTTCATAAATGCAGTCGACTAATTGTTTTAATTAGTTATATGTTAATGATTTTGTAAACTGAATTATCTTACTTGGTTATGTTTACTTTATAGAATAATTCTTTTTCAGTTTAATGACTTGTTTTTCTTTGCAACCATAAGGTGGAACTGTCTTGGTGATCTGGGGCTTACTTAGCTTTGAGCTAACGCAGAATGTTTACCTGCTCTTACAGACTTACAGGTAAGAAGATCCGGTGCTACTTGTCGATAATCCTAAAGCATTTAGATATTTGTTCCTCGCAATAATAATATCTCAGTAAAGAATATAAACGCTTTTCAATTTCAACTGCTTTTATGAGGTAAAACCTTTAAATCGTAATTCTTATTTAAAGATGTCAGGGAATACGAGATCTAATCTTATCTGTGTTAGTGACAGTTGCTATCTTTCTCTAGTTGTAGTTATAATTTAATTGAGTACCAAACTCTGCGATGTTTACCAAAGTTTATCATGATCGTTGTGTGTTCACACCTTAAAATATTTCTTTATAGGTATACTAAAGATGGCAGGATTATTATGTTAAGGGTCTATTTTAAAATGTGAACATAACCCTTTATGTCATAATAAATTTTGGTTACCACTTGTGATGTGAAAGTAAAGTACAGTAATCAAAATAGTTTTTTATACTAATAATCCATCTTCCAAAACTTGGAGTTCTAAAGGGATTATATCCTTATTACATAATACTTCCAATTAGGCTATCATAGTGTTGATGAATTAAATTCCTCTGCATATAAATTGCTTGGAAAGCATTATCCAGTTATGGTTAAGATGTCACTACGATTTCAATGACAATCCCCTTAACATTTTTAAGATTTAACATGATCAATGCAACCTTATTAGTTTAATAAAATACACAATCAAGGCATATGAGGTTAACATTACCAAAAGGATAATCACCATAGATTGCTTCTATAAACTTCCTTATAACAATAATTAGTAAAACATTAGATTAGAGTTATGGTTGTTGGCTGAGCCAGTACCTTGCAAATACAAAAAAGGGTGCAATGTATACATGCAAGGGATCAAAGAACAAGTCACGTTTCATGATGAGTTTAAAGTCTGACCTTGATTTAAAGTTTAATAATCTTTTATTAAATGCCTCCTTTCCCTGCATAACGAGCTAGGGAAAATATTGTTTCTACCCTTGCTATGTTACAATCATTGGTTGAATACATACTTGTTGTATGCAATATTTTCAACAAAAATAAACATTGTTAATTCCTTTTATAACAATATTACAAGGCTTTATTATTACCAAGATTATAATTGTTTGATGAAAGATTAATTGCATAGCATAGAGAATAAAAAGGTCATGAAAAGGACCACACCATGATGAACATAAGGTTAAACCTTGATTTAAGTTTTATAATCGATTGCATACCATAATTTGTATAGCAATGGGTCGTAACGTTCCCCACGATTTTGATAATTGTTAAGGCATAGTTTTAATAATTTCTTAGCTTCCATGCGACGTATGTAATAGGTTGACATTGGAAACATGGGTTATTGTGGAGCCTTCGATTATCAATGATTTGAAAAATAATACTCCTGAAGGAATGTTCTCCAGGACTATATACTTATACCCATAGCATGCAAATACTTGCTTGGCTAATGTGGCATCATCGTGGCCATGTGTTGCATAGATAAACAGACTCTCTCTCGAACCCTAATCCTATTATCCCTTCCGTGGTTTTCGGCCTCCTGTCGCTCTGCAATGGTGTTGTTGCTCGCCTTGTCACACTGCTACTCTGCAATGGTAGTCTCCCAGCTCGCTTCTTTGTCTTCCGCTCATTGAGAGCTCACCCTGAATGCTCACAGAGAAGAGTTGTAAACATTTGATTTCTGTTGGCACGGAGTTAGTTATTTTCCTCCGGGTTTATCCTTCCCTTCTCGCTTAGTTCGGTGTCTATCATTCTGTAAGGCCCCTTTTTCTTCTTGGGTTCGGTAGTGGGATTCGTGGCCTCATGACTTGAATTTTGTTGGGTTAAAGGGTTTCGCAGCAACTATGTTTTTCTGTTAAAGAACCATTGCGGCACAAGTATTTATACTCGCTTGGCCGGTGGCTCTCACTCTCTGTCGCGGTTGGTCGATACTGTTAGTAATCCCTTCCTTCCTGTAGCTGATGAAGGTTTGGCTCCTCCTCGCGTTGGTAACTGCACTGCTGTTCGTGGGTGGTCACGTTTTCAAATAAGATTTAAGGTAAGAATGCTATTAACAATGTTTTAGTACACAAATGTTTAGTTTGGATACAAGTTTAACATTGTCATTTCTTTGTTGTTCACAGGTGTCAGCTTGACCTTCTGTGTAGATAGAGCAAAACTGGAACAGCTGCTAGCTTACGGTAAGCCTTGGACTCTCCATGGCAGTTCTACCTTGTCCATTCCCTTATGGGACATTTACGGGTTGGTCGCCGTGGCCTGTAAACCCTCATGGTTTGGTATACTTTGTTCGTTGTTTCTAGTGGATGTTGAAACCCTTGCTTTATGCGGGGTTTTTTCGGCTTAGCCGTGACTGTAAATTTTGATTTTGTTATAGTTACTTGTATATATAAGTATAAATGAAAGTAGGCTGGTAAAGCCTTACTCTGTAAATTTTGTTTAAGCCGTGAGTGCATTAACTGAGTGAGACTCTTTCAGTTTGTTAACTTTCTTGTACATTTTGATACAAGTAGGGTTTTACCCTAACTCGAAGATATAAAAAGTATTTACAGTTTCTAAAAAAAAATATCTTTTATTTACAATGCACTTCAATAATTGGTTGGGTTATTGTTTATGTTGTATAATGGTGGGTTAAGCTCGATGAATCGAGCATATTATTACTCTGTTGGTTTATTTCCTGAGCGCTATTGCAATTGAGTTTTACCATGTAATATTATTTAATTATTACCTGCGAGGGTTTCAGTACATTGTTTTATATTAGTTTACTTTATTATACTAGAATTTGTAAATGTTGTTATATAATTTTTAATCTTTGGAATTTAAGAAATTCATGTTTTTAGTGATGTACTTATGTAACTCTCAGTTACATCTTTTGAGTACAGAATTTATATTTTATTTAATGTTTACTATAATGGGGTAAGAACATTACTTTATTTACATATTAATACTGTTCCTATAATTATATATTACCTTTATACTTAGTCGATTTAAAGGTATATAATAAGAAAGTGTTTTGTTATTATATTCTTTTGCTATCTATATCAATTAATTTTATGAGAAGTTCCTTTTGTATTCTAAATATTCTATGTTACACTATTTAGGTTTTTAATATTAGTATTTATAAAATAAAGGAAACAACAAACTAACTAGTTGTATCCTTATAATTAATTTCAGATTTATCTATACCTACATACAGTTTGATTTCAGTAAATACAGTAGTTATTTGTGCTATACAGGAAAAGAAGTAATCTGTAGAGATGAAAAGCATTTGTATTTATCCTAACACTACTCATTCTAGCTATTAGATTCTTTCCTCTGTTTCGAAATAAAATAATAAAGTTACCAAAATTTATGTGGTGAAGAGAACTGTTTATCTACCCAAGCATATTACTGTTAATATGATAACATAGCTTCTTTTTCCTTTACTAAAAAGTTGATATTCACAATCTAAATCTAACCCTAACTCTACTCCATGTATAGAGTGCTATTTATTCTGATAACCAAATAAAAGTAAACATTCTCTTAATCAAGCTAACATTTTATTCTATACTTGCAATCAATCAATCTTTGAATAAATTTACCACCTGTGCTAGAGTACGATTTGGATTACTCCAAATGGGTAAAAACACAGGTAGGGTTTGTTTCACAATAAGCATAATCTCATCACTAAACAAACCAAGATATTCTATCCTCTAAGTTTTTACACTATAATCTGAAAATGCATCATTCAATCACACACAGATAATAACATAGAAATTAATAAATAGCAGAACCTGTTCTTAAAGCCTGGTCGACAACAGCAATGGGAGGCCGTTCCTCCCTACCAACTCCTAGAGAGCACTCAAACAGCGACTCCTCAGGACCCTAGAGCTTGTTCTGGTCTCCCTGGCTGGAACTAGGTGCAGCAAATAATAAAGTACTAGTCCTGAGACTCAATACCAATCCTAAACTAGTCAGTAAAATCTGTCTGCTAGCAAGCTGTATCAGACCAAGTTACTGCAGTTTATCTCTCAAAACACCTTCCTTACAGTTTTCCCTTTTTTCCAATGAATTCCTTGAAGTGCATTCCTCCTTAATGATTCTTCTCCTGGAATATATCTGAGCAGCCTCAGCTCTCAACATTGGGTACTTTTAAAATATTTCCTAGGTCTTTTTGGGTTAGTTGTCATTAATTGAGCCACCTGCTCTGATCCCATTTTCTTAGGGGATCATGACCCCAAATGTAGGGAAGTTTTCACCTGCAACATAGGAAGTCTTTGAGGATGCTGCCACTTGTCTTTTGCTCTCCACCTAGTTCCTTCCTACCAGTTTGACCAGTAACACTCTTATTAACAGCTCTCCCAAGCTGTTGTCTCCATTTTTTATTTATTAAAAATAAAATATTCAGAATTACATTCCACATCTTTTGACTCTGCTGAGTCATCAGTTCCTACTTAGCATTAAATTTAACATAATGTCTTAGGAATCAAATTAAAACACATAACATTATTTTACAAAATTGGGGTATGTGACACAGACCCTTGGGACTGGGCGTAGAATTGGGTGCATGTTCAAACTCCCATCCTTACACCTCCCCACCACAAGCATCTCTATTGCTGCCCCTTCGTCATCACCATCTCTTGCACTTTGGCATTCGCGTCTTGGTCATGCATTAGAGGAAATTTCAACTCAAAATGGGCCTTTTAACTTTTATTCAAATTCCATGTCATCATGTGTTAGCCAATGAAATTGCTTTAAATTTGAAATACCGTATAGGTCTTAAACAATTTTTTAATATAAATTCAGGGATAGGTATCATAAAAAAAACTACTTTTTTGTTTGTATTTTTGACATATCTCCCCGTGTTTTTACTCAAATTTCAATCGGGAGAGCTCGTTGGATGCGGAATTAAATTCCGCATCCAACAAGTACCCACTCGGCATACTTTTGACGGACCTTGCTACCCCGAAAACAAGAAATACCTGAAAAATGAAATGATGATGTCATCATTCCATTTTTCAGGTATTTCTTGTTTTTGGGGTAGCAGGGTCCATCAAAAGTATGTCGAGTGGGTACTCATTGGATGCGGAATTTAATTACACATCCAACGAGCTCTCCCGATCGAACTTCGAGTAAAAACACAAGGAGATATGTCAAAAATACAAACAAAAAAGTAGTTTTTTTTCTTTCCTTCCTCCAAAATTAATAAATATTATTTTATTATTTTAACTATTATTTTATTAATTCATTTTAGGAGGCCCATTTTGAGTTGAAATTTCCTCTAATGCATCTACATCTCACATTGAACTTTTAGTGTCAAAGGGTTTGTTAGGTTCAGTGTCCAATTGTCCTTTTAATTGTATTTCATGTCAACTTGGGAAAGAACCGGCCTTGCCTTTTAATAATAGTGAGTCTCATGCTACTGCTTCTTTTGATTTAATTCATTCTGATGTTTGGGGACCTTCTCCTATTGCTAGTATGAGTGGTTCACGTTATTTTGTTATCTTTGTTGATTATTTCTCTCGTTACACTTGGATGTTTTTAATGAAATCTTGTTCTGAATTATTGGATATTTATCGCACTTTTGCAAAAATGGTTGAAACCCAATTTTCAAAACCCATCAAAGCCTTTCGTTCTGATAATGCTTTTCAAGCCATCCTCAAGCTTTATGGCACTATTTCTCACTTGTCATTTCCAGGCACCTCACAACAAAATGGTCGAGCTAAACGCAAACTTAGGCACATTTTAGACATTGTTTGTGCTCTGCTTCTTTCCACATATCTTCCTACCCCGTTTTGGGGTGAAGCTACTCTCATGGCTGTCTACACAATCAATAGGTTTCCTACCCCTATCCTTGATAATTGCACTCCTCACGAGAGGTTGTTTGGCTCTGTCACCCTCATATCATCATCTTCGTGTTTTTGGTTCTACATGTTTTGTTTTACTCCAACCTCATGAGCGCACCAAACTCGAGCCTCGCTCTCGGTTGTGTTGTTTTCTTGGATATGGAGTGGAACAAAAAGGCTACCAGTGTTATGATACTGTCTCTCGTCGTCTTCGCATCTCCCGTCATGTAGTTTTTTGGGAGCATCGTCTATTCCACGAAGTCGGTAAATTTAGCATGCCATCATTCCCTCCCTTTACTACACTTCTTGAGATTCCTCTTTCTCCAACTCCCACTAGCAATGTTTTGCCAGAGTCTACTTCACTTGAACAACAGTCATCTGATGCTCTCGACATCGCTCCGCCTTCGTCCCCAAGTTCTGTTCCATTTGAGGATTCGATCTGCACTCCACCACCTGACCTTCGTCGATCAACCCAAGTAAGATCCCTCCCATCCCATTCACAGGATTTTCATTGCTTTCATGCCTTAGCTACCTTGCATGAGCCTCACTCCTTTCGTGAGGCCTCCACTAACCCTCTTTGGCAAGCTGCGATGAAAGAGGAACTTGATGCTTTACACAAGAACAATACATGGGATCTGGTTGACTTGCCTCCTGGAAAGTCTGTGGTTGGGTGTAAGTGGGTTTACAAAATCAAGACTTGTTCCGATGGTACTATTGAAAAGTACAAGGCTCGACTTGTGGCCAGAGGTTTTACTTAGGAGTACGATGTGGATTATGAGGAGACTTTTGCTCCAGTTGCTCGCCTCTCTTCTGTGCATGCTCTACTGGCTATTGCAACCTCTTGACATTGGTCAATTTGTCAGATGGATATCAAGAATTCCTTTCTTAATGGTGATTTAAGTGAATAATTATATATGCAGCCACCTCCTGGATTATCTCATCCTATAGACAAGGTTTGTCGTCTCCGTCGAGCTCTATATGGACTTAAGCAAGCTCCTCGAGCATGGTTTGCTAAGTTTAGCGCCACTGTCTCTAGCCTTGACTACTCCATCAGCTCATATGATTCAACCTTGTTTATTCACCGCACAGACCGGGGTACCATACTTCTTCTACTATATGTTGATGACACGATCATCACTGGAGATGATATCACTGGTATTCAGGAACTTAAACAATTCCTCAGTTAGCACTTTGAGATGAAATATCTTGGCCCTCTCAGCTATTTTCTTGGTCTTGAGATCTCTTCTTCTTCTGATGGTTATTACTTGACACAGGCCAAGTATATCTCTGATCTACTTTCCCGGGATAATCTCACAGATAGTAAGATTGTCGACACTCCGACTGAGCTTAATACTCGTCTCACTCCTGGGGATGGAAAGCCTCTTCATGATTTTACCTTATATCGGCATTTAGTCGACAGTCTTGTCTACCTTACTATCACTCGGCCTGATATCTCATATGCTATCCATCAAGTGAGTCAGTTTATGGCTAATCCTCACTCCACTCATTTCTCAGTTGTCCTCCGCATTCTTCGCTACTTGAAGGGAACATTATTTCATGGGCTCTATTTATCCTCTGAGTCTTCTCTTCAGCTGCATGCTTATACTAATGCTGATTGGGCGAGTGATCCGACGGATCGTCGCTCTACCACTGGTTATTGTTTCCTACTTGGCACTTCAGTTATCTCTTGGTGAAGTAAGAAACAAACTGTTGTTGCTCGCTCTAGCACGGAGGCAGAATATCATGCTCTAGCTGACACTACCTCGGAGCTTCTTTGGTTACGATGGCTGTTACAGGATATGGGTGTCTCTCTTTCTTCTGCTACTCCTGTATACTGTGACAATAGGAGGGCTATTCAGATTGCTCATAATGATGTGTTTCATGAACGGACCAAACATATTGAAATTGCTTGTCATTTTGTTTGTCATCATCTTCTTCAAGGCTCACTACAGCTTCATTCTGTCACATCCCATGATCAGCTCATGGACATCTTTACAAAGTCACATCCTCCAGGGCATTTTCGTGATCTTGTGTCCAAACTCAAGTTGGTCTCTTGCACTGCACCTTTTGCTTGAGGGGGTCTGTTAAATTATATTTGTCCCACATTGGTTATGTACATATATTGTCTGTATTATTAGCCTATATATATAGCCCTCTTCTATACATTAGTATCATGATTCAATATACAACATGTTTTCTCAAGAGTCCAATATGATCATTTTATATATGTTATTATATCATGTTGAAATTAAGTTATAGTAATGGTTAGATTAAGTAGTGGTAATTGTTAGTTATTACAATAGTAAAATAATGTATTCTTTATAATGACAAGAATTATTTGTAATATACAACAATAAATAAATAATAACAAATTAAAATAGAGTACTAGAATAATTTCTCTTTTTAATGGAGGTAATTGTGTTTATAATAAAAGTTGAGCCAAAAAGATCTTGTTAATATATTAGGCACTTCTTTGAAAAGTTTAACATATATATGTATGTGGAATTAGTCTATTTAAAATGTATAGTGATTATATCAACAATGAGACATGAGGTTGTATGACATTAGGTGGAAGATTGTAATGAGTTGGATCTATACTAATAATAATTTATAATTACTCTTTTTTTCCATTTCATTACATTTTTTGTCTTTCTACTTTTTATTAGACCTCTTTGAAGCAATTGCTAATCCTAAATTATGTTCTTATATTGAGGAAAACTTGTCCAATTATAATTTAAAACTAACCCTAAATCTAAAAATGTATGCAATGTGAACAATTCATTTTATTTAGAATATTCTTTAATAGTGATGTTTCAATTTTTTTTTTAAGGAATATGAATGTAACAATTGTTTGCAATCTTTTCTCTCTCTCTCTCTCTCTCTATATATATATATATAAATATAAAAAAACTAAGCAATTTTGACCACTAAAAATAATACTACTTGTTAATAATGAAGCACTACTCCAATACCTATTGAGATAGTAATTGTGTCTTCAAGAATTGTATGTAAGATGAAGTCAGTTAATAATACTACTTGTTAATAATGATGCACTACTCCAAAACATATGGAAATACATATAGAGATAGTAATTGTCTTCTAGAATTGTGTGTAAGATGAAATCAGTTATAGATACTATCCATTGCAAGTTCGGAGTATGATTAGAATTTGCTCGTTTGCAAAAATATATCATGTAAATGATACTAGGATTAAAGACAACTGAAAAGCAAGGCATTCTTGGTGAATTTGTTTTTATAGAAATTGGTCAAATCTGTAGTTAGAAATTGCTATTTTTGCAATTTTACAATTTTAGTAATTGTAATCGCCTATTCTAACTTAAATAACTATTCAAATAATTGAAATTATGATTTAAGCACTCCATATTGTAATTTCTGCAAAAGTAACTATGCCAGATTCAGGCATGTTCTTTCTTATGCAGCATTCTTCAAACTGTCTACCTGTCTAAAATGAGATATTCAATATTCAAACACAAGACGACTTGTCAGCCAGATCTTTCAAACAAATACATATATATGTATGTCTACAATGAGATATTCAAACACAAGATGACGCAAGCTTTCAAATTCTCCTCTTCTCTTACTGAATACCCATTTCAAATGACAATTTAAGACTTTGTTGAGTGCTCAGCTGTTGGATTTGTAGGAAGTGGTGCATACCCACCTGCTCAACATCACTGATTGACATTGCAGACAAGGCCAAACCAATCCATTGTCAAACTTACAGATGTGGTTTTCTAGTTTTCTGTTGATATTTATTGAGTGAGAAAAAAATTTCTCTGAAATTGGATTCTACTCCAAGCAAGGTCCCTCATGTAGAATAAGAAGGCATCATATCGAATTCTAAGAGCTTTTGTGATGGTTGATTGGATTCACTGAAACCAAAGGAAGCATCCAATAGAAGGTTGGAAGCTGCAGCATGACTAAAGAGCATGCTTGGGTCTAATTTCGATATACCATGCGAGCCATCCGAGGAGGAGTTTCTTCTTTTCTTGAGAAATGGGATCATTTTATGTAATCTTATCAACAAGGTTTAACCAAGAGCAATGTCCAAGGTCGTTATAAATCATGTTGATGAACGATGGTCTTTATCTTCCTATCAATATTTTGAGAATGTCAAGAATTTTCTTACGCTATTGAAGAGATGAACTTGCCTACTTTTGAAGCATCTCAGTTGGAACAAGAAACATTGTAGCCGGGTTATACTACAAATATTGTTAACCATATCTTAACGTTGAAAGCTTATTATGAATGGAAACAATGTGGAGGAAATGGCTCATGGAAGTATGCAGGCCCTTTGAGAAACCCATTGGTTCCAAAAAAGATTGGAAATTTCCTTGAACACTCAACTCCTTGTGTTGAAATAACAAACCCATCAGTTACAAACATGGATTCGTTAGGGGACAAGGCAAAGACCCCATGTTTGTGCACATAAGTCTTGAACCGAGATCATATGCAAGGACAATAAGCACCCTGAAGTCTGTTGAAGGAGTGGCCTCTGTTGAATTTGGCATTTCTTCTATGAATAAAGAAAGTAGAGAGGTTAGTGAGCTTAATGCACTGGCAAGGAAAGAAGCAGAAGTAGCGCAGTTACAGAATATGATAATGATACAACTCCATACACCAGTGAGAACTCATAGTTTGACACTTGAAGAATCTGTAATAAGCGAAGTTGAGGAACAAAATGGTAACTGAAATTGTGAGATGGTTTGTCAAGAAGATAAATTGGTAGATTATGGGGAGAATGTTGAAGGAGTGACCTCTGTTGAACTTGGTGCTGCTCCTTTGAATAAATACAATAGAGAGGTTAGTGAGCTTAATGTGTTGGTGAGGAAAGAAGCAGAAGTAGCAAAGTTACAGAAAATGAAAATGATACAACTCCATACACCAATGCGAACTCATAGTTTAACACTTGTAGAATTTGTAATAAGCAAAGTTGAGGAACAAAATGGTAACTCTAATTGTGAGATGGTTTCTCAAGATGATAAATTTGTGGATTATGGGGAAAATAATGATATGCCTATAGGTGAACAAAATTCCAACCATCAGAGTAGTCTGGTAAGCGAGCATAAGAAATTATCAGTTGTAAAAACTGGGAGAGACTGTGAAACAAATATTTTTTGGATTGGATTGTGTAGCGTCGTTTTGTCGACTATAATTTTTATTATGCTTAAATGAGAAATAATTTATTTTTCCTTATAAGTTATTCTACTATAGTTTATGATTATATAATAATTATTTTTATACCAAACCATTTATGTAATGTTCCCAAAAATCGAAAATAAAAATAAATTTTATTAGGCTAGTAAATACTACCTATACAGAACATTATCGACTTGCGGAAATATATCGTACACTACATTTACCACTATTTACTCATAATCTTTTCTTATGTTCTGTCCTTTTACTTTCAATCATTATTATTAATTTATTTTACTCACAATTTCGTACTATTGTTTACTGCTTAGTTTTTATGGTTATACATTGTCGTGTATGTATCGTTACTTGATTTAAATTTTCCTTTCTGCATAGTCTTACTTGTTGTTTATAAGTCCTAACTTAACTTTGTTTGTGGAAACAAAGTGGGTGGAGTGGTGGGAATCGTTCTCCCATGACGGTCTGAGACGTAAAGTTGTTTACTTGTTTGCAGGCTTACTTAGTTTTTCGAAATAAGGAACCTCTTTTATTTTATATGCAGATCATACCTTGCAATGGAGTCTTAAAGAACGTTAAACACTGTGAATACTAACATACCTATTGTTCGTTATTGCACTTCATTACGAACTATGATTATAGCGAGGTAAAATTACTACTTTCATTATTTTCTTAACACATTTTAAATCATCTATGTCATATATTCATTCTGCTATGTATTTACACTTCAGGTTTATTTAATTATAAGTTTTAACGTGTCTCTTGATTTTAATTGCAGGTTATGATCTTGGCTTAAAAAAAATAGACCTTTGATTTTTAATAAAATACAAAAATAAACATGGCATACTTGATATGCCATGTTTACTAGGTATTAAGCTTAGGGAAACCATATTATGTTAAAGATTTAAGCCTATGGTTTACATGTTACATTTAATACTTATGCCTTGTGGCTTGACTTAGGACTAGTGCATACCATACATGGACTATGCACTAAACATAATCTAGCAATGTATTAAACCGGTGATATGATATGGGGTGGCGGATATACCAGATGGTCGAGCCATATACATTGGGGTTTTATGATTTGCATGGTAGTGGAGACTATCGTTTTGCAACAATATCAAACTATTGCAAAGTGGGTTTTTGCTTTGATGTTGGAAACCAGTTGGTGCCATTAATGCACCTTGGTTTTCATGGTAGCCCAAACTTAGGCTTGGATCACAATGGACTTGTCATTTCACTTTTTCATTTGGGGTTTGATCTTGGCTCTGCATAGGGGAAATGGAGGCGAACTCTAGACTTGAAAGGTAAGCTTAGTCTTAGTTTCATTCCTGCGATTTCGTTTTGTTTTGAATATTATATCGTGGCCATACTTCTCACTGTTGGTTTCTCTTGGTGTTTGCAGGTGGCGAGGTATGGTGAAGAGCAGCATGGCTCAAGATCTGTCATTGGTTTGAATGTGGTGCCAAGTGCAAGGTAAGCCTTGCCAAACAATCCTGCTCTTGTTGTCTCTCGACTTGTCTGTGTTTTGTTTTGTCATTTGGTTTGGGGCTTCTCTGTAGGGTTTTGAATTCGCCTTCGGGCTTGTGATGAAACAAACTTTGGTTTTGTAAATACTTTTAGGCCTTTAAGCTGTGGAGTGAATCTTATTCCCTTACATGCTCTATGTATAAGTTATGTTGATTTGTAAATCGTTATTTTGGATTTGGTATTTGTAAGCCATGGGCTGCACCATTTCTTACAATGGTGCCATAGCCCATTGGCATGCCTGTGTTGATTTGACTATGATGATGGCACTACTATGTAAATACTTTACTTAGGATTTTGGAATTCCTGTGCACAATATGTATACTATGCATTTATGAAATGGCCATGGTTATTATGCTTACTGTGTATGTGTTGATTTATTTTTTGTTCTATTTGTTTTCCTTGTGGGTTAACATATGGAATTTTTCCATCGTTTAATGGACTATGTATAATTGGTTTAACTAGATTTGACTGTAATAATCGACAATACATGGGTTGAGGCCATGCCGTGTATGGAATGAGCCCTCCCACGATTTCTGTGATAGCTTAATATGGTTGTGTTGCTGTTAATACTTCGTTGATTAAAATGTAAGGTGAATTGGGACAGAGCCTTGGGTACAGACCCACATTGGCTTTTGTCGTTGTAGGGGAAAGCATTGATAGTGCTCATTGGTTGCTTATATATACTGTGTATTTTATTCTTTAGAAGTCGTGGCTTGGACTAATGCTGCACATTGCTCGACGAGGGATTTACGACCTTGTATGTAATGATTTGTTAATTGGTTTTAATATCCTATGGGTTAATTTAATTTGGTCAAGGCCGTGACTTACTACGTAGAGGTAGAGCTTAAGTCATACGACTTAGTTGTAGCATAATGGTTTGTTATTTAAGAAATATTGTGGTTATTAGAGTATGTATCCCACATACGTTGTAAATATAGAGTGGCCATAATTTAAATGTAAACGAAACCCTCAAGGTTCGACTCTGTTAGTGGTTTGATGTAACAAGTTGTAAATTTGATATAGATACGATTTGGGGATGGAATGCCCACAGGATTCGATTCCTTTTCACCTTTGTAATTAATTTGGTTTTTAATATGAATTTGATATGGTTTATACATGAAATGATTCATGTGTGTGATATGGTGTTTAATTCGTTATATGGAATGAAATGCTTGTTATGTAACTGGTTAATGTTTATGCATATATGATATGGTTGTTTTAGGACTGTGGGTTTTATATATGTGAACGAAGATTTGATCTTGGACCAAATGGATAGTCACAATGCTTACTCTATTCGTTTATTTATGGTGATGTAATTTTAAATGGAATGTTTTACTATTTAGCAGGTTTTTAATGTGCAGACCTTGAAAGGTCTTTTAATGATTTATTTATCTTAGATTTTAATGTAGAATACTTATAGATAGTATTTTGATTTGTTTATGTTTGATGTCTATATATGTTTATATATATACATAGTAGTTCAGTTTGTAGATAGTACCTTAGGTTATATAGATTGTAAGTTATACATAAATGTATTTAGAACCTAATTCTAAGATTTATCTATTTAAATCTATAACATGTCTCTACTGACAAATGGAATATATCAGTAGAGTGTATAAAGACTAAGTGAACAATGATAGCAGGTCTAAAATAACCTAGTTTGTACATAACCCAGTTTTATCAATAATACTACTACAAAAATTAAACTAGGGTGTAGAACCCTTAATGAACATTAGTAAATAAATTGAACTTGTAGAAATAAACCAATAAATAAACCCTAGATAACCTGATATAGGAAATCACTTACAACCTAGGGTTAATACTTTAAGATGCAAACCTTAGAATTTTTAAACAGAGAAACATATACATTGGGTTAAGAATACCAAGAAATAATTTACCTAACATAGCTAGCATTTATTCTAGGAAAGTAGAATAGACAGTCTAGGGATTCATACCTGTAAATTGAAGATCTATTAATGGTTGAAACTGCACACTCAAATAGCTAGTATTAACAATTCAAGATAGATATGACCTCTGTTTTTTATGACCAAATCACTTGGGAACTACCACGTTCCTCCCAACCATGACCCAGAACCATTCCCGGTTTAAATCTGGATCCCCCCGAGCTAGACTCCAACATGCAAGTAGCTTAGAGCTCCTAAGGTAGGATTTCCTATTTGGTATATCAGATCTGGACCAGTTCTCCTCTTTCCTTCGAGGAAAATGTTCTCCAAGAATTACTTGAGAGAAAAACAAGCAGAAAATGATGCCTCTAATGATAGATCAGAACCCCCAAACCTTTCCTTGGCTTGAGTCTTTATAGACAGACTTTTCAGTCAAAGGGACAGTTAAATCAAGAAACATTGGTTTGTTGATTTAACCCTTTTCAATTACTTTTGGTAATTATTAATATTTTAACTTGGGAACTTTCTACTAGTTCCTAATTAGACTTTTTAGGTTTTGGACTATTTTTTATCTTTTCATTATAAATAATAATTATATGGAGCTTTTTCTTTCTCTTTCATCATTAATATTATAATTATATTCAACTCTTTATACATACCATGTATAAAGTACATAATAATATAACACTTGTTAACATTTGTCTTTGGGTATCATATACCATGATCCCTAGACTTAATGACACTTCTTCATTAAGGTCAAACATAGGTAGATGGTTAGGTATACTAGGCTAGGAAACTTTAAACATCCTTGCATGTTGTAATCCCCTCGTATAATGTGGTAGTTCTTCAGTACTTGATGAGAATACAAAAATTCAAAATTTCATTTAATCACTTATAAATAAGTATGATGAGATCAATATTTTTCTTGAGTCGTTTTCACTCAAAATTTATTAAATTCTTTTTAGTAATCCCTAGCGCCTACTAGATCCCATACTCAACGATTTAACAGGGAGTTACAATTCAGTGCAATTCTAGAGCTCTTCGCTCAACACTAATGCTAGGATGTACTTGTACGATACACCTAGGGATACAATGGCCATGGATTCGATGCTCCAGAGCTTATGATCAACATCAACATGGAAGGCTCCAAGGCTTATGCCCAACACTTCCAATTATATTTTCATGTGTTCCAGAGCTTCTTGCTCAACACAAAGGTAAGTACTCATATGCTCCAGAGCTTATTGCTCAACACACATCATCAGTCACTCATGTGCCCCAGAGCTCCTCGCTCAACACAAATCATAAATCACTCATGTGCTCCGAAGCTTCCTCCTCAACACAAAACATCTCATTAGTCATGTGCTTCAGGGTCCACGCCCAACACAAACAAGCATATATATATATATATATCATCAATAATTGGCTTACGCCCAATATATAAAACAGTATAATCATGTTCATATGCAGTGGGTTCTTCGACCCAATATACAAGTAAAACATCAAGATAATCATCATAATCAATAGGCACATTCCTATAAGTGTTAGGTTCAAAATTCAAGATATTACATCCCTCCCCTCTTAGAACAACATAGTCTCGGGTGTTCTAGGGACTCGAAATGACATCATGAAACAAGGCGGGGTAATCCTTTCTCATGGTGGCTTCATTCTCCCAAGTATCCTCATCAGCCTCAAAGTGCTTCCATTTCACTTTCAACTGGACTACGGTGCGCTTTCGAAGTTGCACCTCTCTCTTGTCCAGTATATGAGTAGGCTCGGGGGAAAACTACCCTTCAGGTTTCACCTGTAAAAGGGACCAATCAAAAACATGTTTAGTATCATAAACATATTTCTTTAACAAATATGCATGGAAAACATTATGGACTCTTACATGCACGGGAAACACTAGTTCATATGCCACTGGCCCTTTCTTGGCCAGTATTTCAAAAGGTCCACAAAATCTATGTGCTAACTTACTGCACCTACCCAAGCTCAACGAGATTTTACTTTTAAATAAACATGATCGCCTATTTGAAAGTCCTTATCTTTTCTTTTTTGATCCGCATAAATTTTTTGGTGGTCTTGTGCTTCTTTAAGATTCACCTGGACCTTGGTAATCAACTGTTGCAAGTCCATCAACAAATCAGGCCCTAACATGAGCCGATCCACCGGGTTATACCAAGTAATCAGTGTTCTACACTTTCATCCATAGAGTACCTCAAAGGGACTCATCTTGGCGGAAGTCTGATAACCTTGTTATAATCAAACTCTACGATATGCAAGTAATCTTCACACTTCGTGGGGTTTTTCATGACATATATTCGAAGCATGTCCTCCAAAATCTGGTTTACTCTTTCGGTCTGCATGTCTATCTGCGAGTGATATGTAGTGCTAAAGTTCAACTGCATCTCCAATCCATAGAAAAAAGATATCCAAAAGTTTCCTATAAACTTAACATCTCAATACGAGATGATTTCCATGTGTATCCCATGCAATCTAAATATCTCTTTCAATAATATATCAGCAATGTTCACTGCTTTGTAGGTCGACTTCACAGGAATGAAGTGTGTTGCTTTTGAAAACATGTCGATGACCACAAAAATAGAATCATTTTTCTTCTTACTTTTTCGTAAACTGGTGATGAAATACATACTAATGACCTCCCACTTCCATTCCGGAATGGGTAACAACTGCAGCAATCCCGCTGGATGTTGATGCTCAGCTTTGACTAGCTGACATTCCTGACATTTTGCAAGAAACATTGCAATGTCAGCCTTTAACTTAGGCCAGAAAAAGTGTCTCTTGACGACGAATATCATCTCTTGGTATCCCGAGTGCCCGGAGTAGGGTTCCTTATGGAATTCCATGAGGATGATGGACCTAAGGTCCCCTGATTCTGGAACATACAAATAATCCCTGGACCATAGTAGTCTGGATTCATCTACCTCATATTCTTTTTGTTGTTCAAGCAACCTGTCCTCCTGAACTTTCTTGAGGATTTCCACATAGAAGGGGTCAAATCTGTTGGCCGCTCCAATCCTCTCATGCAAATATGCATCAGTTTGAATCAAAGTCACCTCATATATCATATGAGTTCATTGGCTCAAAGAATCGGAAACCTTATTCTCTTTTCCCTTAATGTGATTTAGCTCAAAATGGTACTCACAAGGAAATCAAACCACCTGGCTTTCCTTTCATTCAGATTTGGTTGATCAAATAAATACTTCAAACTCATATTTTCTATCATTAGAAGGAACTTCCTTCCCATGAGGTAGTGCCTCCACATCCTCAAAGCATGGATGATGGTAGCTAACTCAAGATCATGCGTAGGGTAATTTTGCTCATCCACTTTTAACTTATGCGATTCATAACAGATCACATGATTGTTTTTCAAGAGGAATCCTCCGAGTCCTTGCTTACTTGCATCCGTGCAAACAACGAAATCCCCATCGAGATCTGCAATTCGTAACACCGGTGCAGTCATCAAAATATGCTTAAGCTTTTGAAAAATTTATTCACACTTAGTGGTCCATAAGAAATTACTTTCTTTCTTCTGCAAAGAGGTCATGGGGCAAATGATTCTTGAGAAGTTCTCAATGAACTTTTGATAATATCCGGCTAATCCCAAAAAGGACCTAATGTCAGTGACACTAGTAGGGGTAGGCCAATCCTTTATGTCTTTAACCTTTTTTGGGTCCACAGCCATCCCTCTCTCAGAGATAATGTGACCTAAATATTGTATCTGTGGTTTGTAAAAATCACATTTACTAAACTTACCGTAAAGGTGGTGTTCTCTCAACACTTGTAGTACTACGCGAAGGTGTTCTTCGTGTTCTTCTTTATTCTTCGAATAAACCAGTATGTTTTCTATAAAGACCAAGAAGAACTTATCTAGATACCAACTAAATATGATGTTCATCATACACATAATTTTTGCAGGTGCATTGGTCAGCCCAAACGACATCACTACAAACTCGTAGTGCTTGTACCTTGTATGAAATACAGTTTTGTGAATATCCTCATCATGAATCTGTACCTGATGGTACCCGGATTGCAGATCAATCTTTAAAATTATTTTGGCTCCTCCCACCTAATCGAACAATTTATTGATCCTAGGGAGTGGATAATGGTTCTTGATAGTCATTCTGTTCAATTGATGGTAATCGATACACATCTGCATCGTACCATCCTTCTTCTTTACAAACAATATCAGTGCTCCCCAAGGAGACACACTAGGTTGGATATACCCTTTCTCTATCAATTCCTGCAGCTACAGTTTGAGTTCCACCAACTCAGGTGCACTTATGCGATAAGGGGCTTTGGAAGCTAGAACTAATCCTGGGGTTAGTTTGATGGAAAATTCTAGGTCTCGTTTCAGAGGTAATCTGAGGATTTCCTTGGGAAACACATCCTTGAATTCTTCAAGAACAGGGAATTCTTCTATGCATTGCTCTCTATCAGACTCTATGTCTTGGATGTTCACTACAAATAACTTGTAGCCTTTCCTAACGCATTTCTTCGCTTGTAAGGAAGATATTTGTCTTACAGAAAATTTCTTTGGAATTCCCTGAACCTTCACTTGGTTCCCTTGGCTATCGGTACACAAGATAGACTTGTGTAAGCAATCAAGCATTACATGGTGCTTTTCTAGTCAGTCCATGTCGATAAGTACATCGTACAATGCTAAAGGTAGGATGTTTAGGTTTACTTTCGTATGAACACCATTCAAGTTTACCTCACATTCTTTAACAATTTCTAAAACTTTCCATTTCATACATGTGGCTAACTAAACCAGCCAAGGCTTATCATGTTTTACTTTTATTAGTTTGCATACATCAACAATTTTAGGTGAAACATAGCTTTGGAAAGCACCGGGATCAATAAGTATTGAAATAGAGGTGTTCAAGTTCTTACCTTCTATTTCAAACATTTTAGCTTGATGGTCTACCTGTCAGCCATCTAATGCTGCATAGATCTGCGGTGTTCCAGCTATGTCCTCAACAGTTGGTTCTTCTTGTAAGTAGTGCAAGACCTCATTGGTCTTGTTCTTACAATCTCAAGAATAATGAGGCCCAATGCATTTCCAGCACTTGATTTGTAGTGGGGTAGCATTTTCTCCACTTGCTACTGGCTTGTTAACATTAGAAACCGGTACATAAGGCTTCGTACCAGATTTATTAAAGTTTCGGTTCACTTGAAAGATGTTATTCTTCTTTCTATATGGATTTGGGTTGGAACCAAGTATGTGGTTATCAAAGAATTTATTAGACTTGTCTCAATTTCAATTCATGTTCTCCTGCCTTAGCTATCCATGCTCATAATAGATCCTAGCTTTACGCAGTGTGGTATCCAAGGTCTTAGGCATGTCGAATTCAATCTTGTCCTGAAAACTGGGAGGAGGACATCCTAGGAAATGTTGGATCTTTACCTTTTTTTCTTTGATGTATGGTACATAATGAAACAGATCTAGAAATCTGTTAATAAAGCCATCCATAGTCATGGATCCCATTCGTAGTTCATGAAACTCTTTCACTTTTCTATCGAAGAACCTTTCTGACATATATTTCTCTTGGAGAAGTTTTCGGAAGGTATCCTAGCGTATTTCTCTTAGCTCATCTTTCTTGATGTGTTTTAAATCTCTCCACCATCTTGTTGCCTTGTCATTCAAGTTAAAGATGGCAAGACGAGCCTTCATCTCACTTGAGTAATTATGAACCTGAAAATATTTACTCATGCCTAGCAACCACTCTTCAGCCTTCTCCCTAGTATTTACTTCACCTTCATAGGTCGAGGCTCTTATTTTTCTAAACTCCTCCTGAAGACTGTCATTACTTCTTTGTTTTTTTATTCAAGGAGAAAGGGATTCATCGCTGGAAGGACTGTGATGATCTCCTTTCGATGCTTCATGGGTACGTTCCTCTTTGTATCCTTCCCTTGGGATGTTGGCCCGTTTATGGTAAGGTTCTCTTCTAGAACTATTTGTGGACTGGGTGGGTTTACCCTGTGGACTGTCTCCCGTCATATTTCTTACTAATGCTTCATTTATAGCTTGTTTTTCTTTTCTTTCATTCGGACTATCTTCTTTGAGACTTCACAATTATGCTTGAAGACTATGTATAGTCTTTAACATATCAGAATTCAACTCCAACACCATTTCTCCTTCTGGGGTGGGGGTATTCATCCTTCCTTGCCAGCTGTTATCTTCCTCAGTGTTCATAAACTCAACTGTTCAGTAAAAGTTTCCTAAAATTTCAAAAAAAATTAATAACAGAAAAATTTCCTGTTAGTAACAAATTTAATACCATACTTTATTTTCCTAGCAGTTAATGCTTGGTGCGCCCATAGGTCTCTTAGTATTGAAACTGGGCTCTGATACCACTTGTAATGTCCCCAGAAATCAAAAAATATTTTTTTTATTAGACTAGTGAATACTACCTATACGGAACATTATCTGACTTGCAGAAATACATCGTACACTACATGTACCATTGTTTACTCATAAGTTGTTCTTATGTTCTGTCCTTTTATTTTATGTTATTATTATTAATGTATTTTACTCACGATGCCATACAGTTGTTTACTACTTATTTCTTCTGGTTATACATTGCCACGTATGTATCGTTACTTGATTTAAATGTTTCGTCCTTTCTGCATAGTCTTACTTGTTGTTTATAAAGTCCTAACTTAACTTTGTTTATGGAAACAAAGTGGGCAAAGTGGCAGGACTCATTCTCCCATGATGGTTTGAGAGGTAAAGGTGTTTACTTGTTTGCATGCTTAGTTCTTAGAACTAAGGCACCTCTTTTATTTTATATGCAGATCATACCTTGCAACAGAGTCTTAAAGAATGCTAAACATTGTGACTACTAACATACCTACTATTCATTATTACACTTCATTACGGACTCTGATTATAGTGAGGTAAAATTACTACTTTCATTATTTTCTTAACATAGTTTAAATAATTTATGTCATATATTCATTCCGCTATGTATTTACACTTCAGGTTTATTTAATTATAATTTTTTACGTGTCTCTTGATTTTAATTGCAGGTTATGATCTTGGCTTAAAAAAGAACAAACCTTTGATTTTTAATAAAGTTCAAAAATTAACATGGCATACTTCATATGCCATGTTTACTAAGCATTAAGCTTAGGGAAACAGTATTATGTTAAGGATTTAATCCTATGGTTTACATGTTACATTTAATACTTATGCCTTCTGGCTTGACTTAGGACTAGTGCATACCATGCATGGACTATGCACTAAACATAATCTTGCAATGTATTAAACCTGTGATATGATATGGGGTGGAGGATATACCATATGGTCGAACCATATATGTTAGGGTTTTACAATTTGCATGGTAGTGGAGACTATCATTTTGCAACGATATCAAACTATAGCAAAGTGGGTTTTGGCTTTGATGTTGGAAACTAGTTTGTGCCATTAATGCACCTTGGTTTTCGTGGTAGCCCAAACTTAGGCTTGGCTCACAGTGGACTTGTCATTTCACTTTGTCATTTGGGTTTTGATCTTGGCTCTGTGCAGGGGAAATGGAGGCGACCTCCAGACTTGGAAGGTAAGCTTCATCTTGGGTTTCATGCATGTGATTTTGTTTTGTTTTGAAGATTCTTTCGTGGCCATACTTCTCACTTCTGGTTCCTCTTGGTGTTTGTAGGTGCAGAGGTATGGTGAAGATTAGCGTGGCTCAAGCTCTGTCATTGGTTTGAATGTGGTGCCAAGTGCAAGGTAAGCCTTACCAAACAAGCATGCACTTGTTGTCTCTTGGCATGTCTGCTTTTTGTTTCGTCGGTTGTTTTAGGGATTCTCTGTAGGTTTTTTATTTCCTCTTCAGGCTTGTGATGAAATAGGCTTGGGTTTTGTAAATACTTTTAGGCCTTTAAGCCGTGGAGTGAGTCTTATGCCCTTACAGGATCTATGTATAAGTTATGTTGATTTGTAAGTCATTATTTTGGATTTGGGATTTTTAAGCCATGGGCTGCATCATTGCTTGTAATGGTGCCATAGCCCATTGGCACACCTGTGTGGACTTTACTGTGATGATGGAACTACTATGTAAATACTTTACTTAGTATTTTGGCATTCCTATGCATAATATGTATACTCTGCATTTATGAAATGGCCATGGTTATTATGCTTACTGTGTATGTGTTGATTTATTTGCTGCACTATTTTTTTGCTCTGTGGGTTAACATATGGCATTTTTCCTTCGTTAATGGACTATGTATAATTGGTTTAATTAGATTTTACTTTAATAATTGACAGTGCATGGGTTGAGGCCATGCCGTGTATGGCATGATCCCTCCCATTATTTTTGTGATAGCTTAATATGCTTGTATTCCTGTTAATACTTTGTTGATTAAAATGTAAGGTGAATTGGGGAAGCGCATTGGGTACAGACCCACGTTGGATTTTGTCATTGTAGGGGAAAGCATTGATAGTTCTCATTGGTTTCTTATATATACTGTGTATTTTATTCTTTACAAGTTGTGTCTTGCGATAATGCTCTGCATTGCTTGATGAGGGTTTTATGACCTCGTATGTAATGATTTGTTAATTGGTTTTAATAGCCTGTGGGTTCATTTAATTTGTTTGAGGCCATGACTTACTGTGCAGAGGCAGAGCTTAAGTCATACGGCTTAGCTGTAGCGTAAGGGTTTGTTATTTAAGAAATATTTTGGTTATTATAGTATGTACCCCACATACGCTGTAGATATAACGTGGCCGTAATTTAAATGTAAACGAAGCCCTCACGGTTCGACTCTTTTAGTGGTTTGATGTAACGAGCTGTAAATTTGATATAGATGCAATTTGGGGCTCAAATGCCCACAGGATTCGATTCCTGTTCACCTTTGTACTTACTTTGGTTTGTAATATGATTTTGATATGGTTTATACATGAAACGATTCATGTTTGTGATATGGTGTTTAATTCGTTATATGGAATGAAATACTTGTTATGTAATTGGTTAATGTTTATGTATATATGATATGGTTGTTTTAGGACTATGGGATTTATATATGTGAAAAGAGATTCGATCTTGGACCAAAACGATAGTCACAATGCTTACACTATGTGTTGATTTATGATGATGTATTTTTAAATTACTATTTAGCAGTTATTTAATGTGCGGAGCTTGAAAGGTCTTTTAATGATTTATTTATCTTAGATATTAATGTAGAATACTTATAGATAGTATTTTCATTTGTTTATGTTTGATGTCTATATATGATTATATATATACATAGTAGTTCAGTTTGTAGATAGTACCTTAGGTTATATAGCTTGTAAGCTATACATTCAAAGCAAAACCATTCAATTAGTGAAGGCTCCCCTAGATTTTGAGAGTTGTCCTCAAGAGAAGGGATTTATTATGCAGTGGCATTGGAAATCAATCCAAGGTTTCTTTTGGCTTGTATTTGTGGATTAGGATCTTTTCCGCTTAGGTACTAGTTGGGATATAACAAACCATAGTCCTATGGCCTCCCAATTTCACTAACATAAATACTTTGTAGAATAAAATAAAATGAAATCTATGCAATTACAAATAGGCAAATATCATGCCTCTCTATGTTATTTATCAAAAGATGAGAATATATCTAGTTGTCAAGAATTCTACTCTATCTTCATATTTTCTCTTTATATATTGGAATGTGCTAACACAAAACTCTTAGACAGCTATTCCTCTACCCATTTACATGATAAAGTCTTGATATAGTAGTCAAACTCTATTTCCAAATAGCATGCACTCATAATTTGTTTTAGAAAAAAATTTATGCCCAATGCTAGCTGTGAGTAATTGCCTAAGATGTAATGCATGCTATCATCGAACTTTGGAGAAAATGCACATATTTGTGCCCTTTCACAATAGAATTAGCAATAAAATAACCAAATTTGAGTAATGGACAAACATATGGATATAAGATATGGTTCACAAAACAAGTAAAATCAAAGGGGGCATTATCATGCATCAAGCATTCACTTGAGAATTTGCATTCTCTTCCAATCAACGATTCCAACAACCATTTTAGTGAATGAACAACATGATACACAAATTGTGAATGTTGAACTTGTTAGGGAGATCATTGAAGGTGGATAAGCATTAGTTCAATTGATATTTAGCAAATATTCTATCCAACCAAACAATTCGATTGTCGATTAATTGAGCTATGAACACAATAGGTAATTAAAAAAACAACCAACAACCAAAAAACTTATTTGGGAGTTTTATAATGCTTAAGAATTGGTTACAATGGTGAGCTACATTCTATATCAGAGATTTCATGCATTCTCACTTGCTCTAAAATGTGTAGATGACTTTGTCTTAGAGACAACCTTCGATTCTTTAAATAGGATTCTTCTTCCAAGCCATTCATGCTATGCTACTACCCTACTTCTTCATTTTGTCTCTAGCTCCCTTCCCATTGAATTCCCTTCTTATCCATATCCTTCATATTTAATGGGTTTCCTTGGAAGGACAACCTTTACAATGGTTTGTTTCCTCTTCCAAGAATTATTAGACTATTGACTCAACCTTCTAAATTAAAGTTTTCTTAATTATAAAGTCAAAAATAAATTATTTTCTAGACGATCCATTTTGGATCAACAAAGACATGAACATTGTGATGGACACCTTGTTTTGGTTTCCCCTATTCAAATTAAGGGGGGATGTTGAAAATAGCGATGTAATATTCTTTCAGAAATGAATAACCTTATATTGAGTTTGTTATTTATACATCCACTATCATTTTTGGAAACCTATTGAGTTGGATATTTATACACTCACTCTCATGTTTTGGAATGACTAAACTTTTATTGAGTTGGGAATTTATATACCATCTCTCATTTGTATTCTTTGTTTTCTCTGTGACCCCTTATTCATCTTAAGGGGGGACGCCAAAAATGGTGTATGCTTCACTATGAAGTACACTATTTTATAAATTATATTATTTTAAATGCATTGTTCTCATGAAAAAAATATTTGGTAATTGTTAATGAGAAGTGCTTTGTCTGTATGTGATAGTTTTTTATAGGAAGTTTGTTGGTGAAAATATTGTCATAGGTGTTATGTATACACAGTTTCTAGAGAGGTTTGTTTCACTAAGAGTAGCGAGCTTCTCTACAACCCATTATTAGGGAGATGTTATAATGTAATGTAATGTTACAATACAAAAACTAAAAAGTAGTTAAAATTTTCATATTGACTCATAAAATAAAAAAAATCAAATCGAATTAAAAGTAATTAAAAAATCTATATGGGTTGATAAAATAAAAGAGTAAACACATAAATCCATCTTAAACCAAAACTTGCTTGTAAATTTTTCTAAGCATGTAAAAAAGTTAAGATTAAAAGAAAAATACACCATAAGAAATTAGATTCATCTCGGTGCTTAGTAGATATGAGTTTAAGAGGGATCTATGTTGGTCATACTCGAGTCCAATGTGTGTCTGTGTGTGTGTGTTATATTCTATCCATGTTGAGATTAAGTTATAGTAATTGATAGATTAAGTATCGGTAATTGTTATTTATAACAAGAGTAAAATAATGTATTCATAATAATGATAATATTTTTTGTAATGTTCAACAATAAATAATGAACAATAATTTAAAATAAAGGAGTACCATAACAATTTCTCTTTTGATGGGGTAGTTGTGTTTATAATAAAAGTTTATCGAAAAACATTTTGCTAGAATATTAGACACTTCTTTGAAATGTTTAACATATATATGTATGTGGAATTAATCTATTTAAAATGTATAGTGATTACATCAACAAAGAGTCATGAGGTTGCCTGACATTGGGTGAAAGATTATAATCAGTTGGATCCCAACCTATACTAATAATAATCCGTAATTACTCTCTTTTGCATTTCATCACATCTACTTTTATTTTCATTTTTCTCTTTCTATGTTTTATTGCACCTTCTGAGGAAATTGCTAATCCTAAAATATGCTCCCATATTGAGGAAACATTGTCTAATTATAATCTAAAACTAACCGTGAATCTAGAAATGTCTCACTATGTGTAATGTGAACACACCATTTTATTTGGAATGTTCTTTAATGGCAATGTTTCCATCTTTATTTATTATGCAAGATTCATGTAATAACGTTTTGCAAGATTCTCTACCAAAAAAGAACCTAAGAAAATTTGACTACAATGAATAATGACTTGTTAATAATGAAGCACTATTCCCATACATATGGAGATGATGGTATCTTAAGTACATGTTTAAGTGCATATGGAGATGACGGTATCTTAACTACATGTTTAAGTTTATGGTGTCGAAGTAGAGGCATCATTCGAGCCAACATTAGTGGAGTTTTGAGGTCTAAAATGGGCCTCATAAGAAAATAATAAAATAAGAGTTATAATAATAAAATAAAAGTTATAAATTTTGGAGGGGAAAATAAGAAAAAAGTTCTTTTTTAATCGTATTTTTGACACATATCCTTATCGGTTCACAAAAATTTTGAGTTTGGGGACACGTTGGATGTGAAATTCAATTCATCATCCAATCCATCCCCACACTGCATACTTTTGAGGTACCCATGACACACAAAAATGAAAATTTCAATAAAAAAATATATATTTTAATATTAATTACATCTTTTATTGAAATTTTCATTTTTGGGTGTTGTGGGTACCTCAGAAGTATGCAGTGTGGGGATGGGTTGGATATTTTGCATTCAACGAGTCCCCAAAATCAAATTTGGGTGAACCCATAAGGAGATATGCCAAAAATACGATAAGAAAAAATATTTTTTTATTTTCCCCTCCATTTTTTTTACAAATTTTACCCATGTGGTTGACATCCTCATCTTGAATCCTATTGGTTCTGATAAAGTGAATTTTAATGGTACAATTTTTGTTTTGAGACCCATTTTTTACCTCAAAACTCCCCTAATGGTTGAGAACCATAGCTTAAAAAAAATAAATGCAATTGTTGAACCCACGGTACCAAATGACCCACAGTATCGATCAATGTCATAACTTCCCAACCAAGACCTCATCATGATATCGATTCCTAGGAGAAAAATACAGAGAAGCACTAGAGCATGTAGTTCTAAGACGATATCAAGTAGTTGGCCTTACAGTATCAATATTTTTCTCCATCAACAAGCAAGTTTGCATCTTAGGAGTCCCAAATCGTTGCAAAGGCCCTGGATGCCAAGGGGGTTTGGATAATCATAAAAGTACATGGATTGTGGGTGAAAGTCATGTATCAGAAATACATCTAGCCTCCTACTAAAAATGAATGTTTTAGGACCATATTTACGTCCATCAGGAATGTTTCTAATATCTGGAAGGAACTTATTTTAGCTCTTGAACTTATTGGAATTGGTTGGTCTAGAAAATGGAGATGGAAAGATGGTTAGGATTGGTCAAGAACAATGAATAGGAAGCTTAGGTACGCATATTTTACCACAAGATATGGTGGAAGTCTTGATGGAATAAGTTTTTGTCACATTGGGGTAGGTTGGATATGTAGTTAATGCCACTCCTATTAGACAATCTTGGCTAAAAGAAGAGGTACTGGATTTTGTGGATGAAGAGAAAGTATTATGGGATGGATATGTAAAGGACTTGTAGAATTACCATGTTAGGCTAGTGGACAAAAATGATGAATTAATTTGGTCCATATATGTTGTTGGTAGTAACTATACCCTAAATTTTGGCTATATATTCATCATGGAAGAAGATATATTATACATTTCTTGGTGGGTTGTTGTGATTTGGAACTTTAAATTCCCTCTAAAAGCAAACCTCTTTCTATGGATCGACCTTTCATACATAGTTCATGTATGGTACTCCATGCCCAGAAGATACTGGGTGGATCTAGGTAGATGTCCATTGTGTAAATCCCGGAAATGAGAATATAGGACACCTATTTAGCAATTATCCATACATAGTCAAGATGTGGGAGTGTAATGTCCCCAAAAATTGAAAAAAAAATTATTAGGATAGTAAAAATTACCTAAACGGAACATTATTCAACTTGCGGAATATAACGTATGCTAGTTGTACCACTATTTGGTCGTAAGTTTTTCTTACATTCTATCATCTTACTTTTAGTTATACTCAATAATGTTGTGTTTTAATTAAGATGTCATAATGCTGATTACTACATTGTTCTTATGGTTATACATTGTTGTGTTTGTGTCATTACTTGATTTCATACTTTGTTCATTTCTACACATGTTTACTTGTTAATTACAAAGTCCTAACTTCGCTTAGTTTTTGGAAACAAAGTGGGTGGAGTGGCAGGACTCGTTCTCCCATGTGACATTACTAAGAGGTAAAGTGTTCACTTGTCTAGTAGGCTTACTTAGTTCTGTTTGAACTAAGGCACCTCTCCCATTTCATATGAACATTATACTTGGCGATGGAGACTTGTTAAAGTGTGCTGAAAGTTTTGATCGTTATCACACCTACTGGTTACTAATACGGTCCCTTATAGACTCAGCTTGTTAGCAAGGTAATTACTATGTTTATCATTAATTGTTTAACATAGATAAATGATCTATGTTATACCTATTATTCATTATATTTATATTTCATGTTTAATTTATTATAAGAATTAACATATCTTTTATTTAATTCTTGGTAGGTTATAAACTTTGGCTTCAAGGACCAACTCTTGAATTTGTACATAACAAAAACTACCACGGCATATTTCATATGCTATAGTTTCAAGCTTAATGCTAGGACAATGGGAGAGAAAAGGTTTAAGGCTTAACCTATGGTCTAAACGATACCCAACATACTTGTGCATTGGGGATTGACTTTGGGTTAGTGTATATAATATATGGACTAAGCATTATACTATACTTTGTATGAGCATTGGGGTGGTGAGTTATAACATATGGTTGAAACATTAAACGTTGGGGTTTAAGAATTGCATGGAAATGGAGACCAACGATAATGAAGTGATGGTAAACTATGAAGATGTGGGTTTTGGTTTGATATTGGACACCGGGCTGGCACCATTAATGCATCTCAGGGTTTGGGGCAGCCCAAGCTTAGGGCTTGGCTCCACAAGTGTCTTGTTCATTTCGCTTGTCTCGCTCATGGTTTGGTCTTGGATCTGCGCAAAGGATGGAGGCGACACCCTGGTTATAGAAGGTATGCTTCGTTGGTTTCATGGTAGTGTTTGATGTTTAATCATGTCTTAATCATTTGCATACTTCTCATCCTCATCATTTTGGCTGTGGTTGAAGCTGACAGGGTTGGCATCGAGCTTAATGGTTCAACGTTTTACCCTAGGTTTGTGGGTGATTCCATAAGTGCATGGTAAGCCTGCTAAATGACCTACGCTTGTCACCTCTTAGCATTATGGATAGGACTGGGTTATCACATTGTTGTTTGGGTTTTACTGTGGGATTTTGATTCTCCTTCGGGCCTGTGTATGCAAGGTTTGAATTTGTAAAATGATGATGTTGTTACCAGCGAATGGGGAACCTTGGGACTTTTAGCAAACTGCGTTTGTTTATGTAAATTGTGTTTTGATTTGGGGTTTTAAGCCTGGGAAGCACCATTTCTTGCAATGGTGCCATGGCCCTTGGCACAACTGTGTAAACTTCGATTTGCAAACTTTTAATGGTTCTATGTAAATAAATAATATATCTTGCATTTTTGGCATTGTGTTGTTATATTTAAAGCTTGGATTTATGTGTCCTTCACTTTCATGGATGGACTACGTATAAATGCTTGTATTTATTTTCTTAGCTGTTAATACTTGACAGCGAATGGGTTGAGGGAATGCCGTGTAAGGCATGAGCACTCCCCATGGAATGTTGCGATAGCTTGAATGGTTTCATTCCGTTACTGTTGCATTCATTAGTATGTAATGTGGAATATAATAGTCATGGTTTTAAACCCCGAATTGATATCGTGATGTAGATTAACTTATTGACATGCATGAGATTACAGAGTTGATTTAGGGGACTGTGTATTTATTTTAGAGTGGTTGAGGCCGTGCTTACAATGTGAGTGCAAACACGAGGGTCTCACGAATTTGCTATAGCGAATGTATTTTATTATGGTAGCCCGCATGCTCTCTGTGCATAGCATGGCATTCATTAAATGTAAACGAGTCCATAGGATTCGAATCCTGGTCATGGTTGATGCAATGAGTTGGTTTTTAAGGGTGGATGCAATTTTGGGATTAGATTCCCACGGGATTCGATTCCTTCCCTCTCTTGTATATAAATGTAATTACATGGTTTAAATATTATATGGATCGAATGCATGGTTATGTAAGTGATTACTGTGTATGAATTTATATTGTGGTTTTTATTATGGCCTGCAAATTGGGTTTGGATACTCATAGGGGTGGATACTAGGACCTCTGATAGCTTAAGGGTTTTAGTTTAATTTAATGGAAACTTATTTGGTTACTTGTTATGTGATGGCTGTGAGTAAAGTTAGATGGGACTTAAATGATTTATGCATACGATTTGATTATGTAGATTTGTAATTTTAGGACTATGGATTTTAATTAGGAAATATAACTTGATTTTAGACCAATGAATGGTCACGATGCTTACTCTGTTTATTTTCTTATGGTGAAGCTATTTTTAAGGGTTATGATTTTGTAGTTAGAATGTATTTAAATATACAGACCTTGGAAGGTCTTGCTAGTTTTTATCCTTGATTTTAATATGAAATTTTTATAAATTGTGCATTAGTTATAATTATTGTATTGGTAGGTTAGAGTTGTAAGCGTATACTTATATATAAAATTCTTACTTTTGCACTAGTCTATGTAAATCTAAAGCATGCCTCTGCTGACAAATGGAATATGTCAATAGAGTATAAAGGAAAAAAGAGTAGATAGGTAATAGATCTGAAATAAAACCTAGTTTGTACTTAACCCAGTTTCAACAGTAAAAATAATACACGAATTAAAACTACGGTGTAGAACCCTTCATAAACATTTATAAATGAATTAAACTTGCAGAAGCAAACTGATGAATAAACGCGGGATAATTCTAGTATAGAAAATAACTTATAGCCTAGGGTTATAATTTAAAAATGCAAACCCTAGCAGATTTTAAATAGTGAAATAAATACATAGGGTTAGGAAATTCAATCTAATCATTTTCCTAACATAGCCAGCATTTATTATAGTAAAATGGAATAGGCAGTCTAGGGCTTGATACCTGTAACTTGAAGCTCTTTTAATGGTTGAGGCTGCACACTCAAATAACCAGCATTAACAATTCAAAGGCATATCTGACCTCTATTTTTTATGACCAGATCACTTGGGAAGTACCACGTTCCACCCAACCATGAACCAGAACCGTTCCTGGTTTAAATACGGATCCCCTCAGGCTGGACTCCAACATGCAAGTAGCTTAAATCTCCTAAGGTAGAGTTTCTTATCTGGTATATCAAGTCTGGATCAGTTCTCCTTTTTCCTTCTAGGAAAATGTTCTCCAAGAATTTACTTGAGAGCAAAAAGGGCAAAAAATGACTCCTCCAAATGATAGATCAAAACCCCAATCCTTTCCTTGGCTTTAGCCTTTATAGACAAACTTTTCAGTCAAAGGGACAGTTAAATCAAGAAACCTTGGTTTCTTTATTTTACCCTTTTCAATTAATTTGGGTAATTTTTAATACTTTAACTTAGGAACTTTCAACTAGTTCCTAATTAGACTTTTGTAGGTATTGGACTATTTATTATCTTTAAATAATAAGTAATAATGGATGGAGTTTTTATTTATTTCTTTAATCATTAATATTATTATTATATTTATTCTTTATACATACCATGTATAAAATATATAATAATATAACATTTGTTAACATTTGTCTTTGGGCATCATATACCATGATCCCTAGACTTAATGACACTTCTTGATTAAGGTCAAATAGGTAGATGGTTAGATCTACTAGGCTAGGAAAATCTAAAGATCCTTTTATGTTGGATTTCCCTCGTATTTAACGTTGTAGTTCTTCATTACTTGATGAGAATACAGATATTCAAAATTTCATTTAATCACTTATAAATAAGTCTGATGAGATCAATATTTTTCTCGATTTGTTTTCATTAGGAAGTTATTAAATTCTTTTCAGTAACCCCTAGTGCTTACCAGAGCCCATAATCAACGCTTTAATAAGGATTTACAAACTTAGTGCAATTCCAAAGCTCTTCTATCAACACTAATGCTAGGATGTACTTGTACGATACAACTAGGGATACAATGGAAAAAGATCCGATGCGCCAGATCTTATGCTCAACATCAACATGAAAGGTTCCACGGATTATGCCCAGCACTTCAAAATCTTATCTTTTCATGTGTTCCAGAGCTTCTTGCTCAACACAAATGTAAGTACTCATGTGCTCCAGAGCTCCTCGCTCAACAAAAAACATTAATTACCCATGTTCTCTAGAGTCCCTCTCTCAACAGAAAACATTAATCACCCATGTGCTCCAAATCTCCTCGCTCAACATAAAACATTAATTACCCATGTGCTCTAGAGCTCCTCGCTTAACACAAAACATCTCATCAATCATGTGCTTCAGGGTCCATGCCCAACACAAACAAGAATATATATATATATATATATATATCATCAACAATTGGTTTACGCCAAATATATAAAACAAATCATCATGTTCATATGCAGTGGGGTCTTCGAACTGATATATCAAAATAAAATATCAAGACAATATCATAATCAATAGGCTCATACCTATAAGTGCTAGGTCCAAAATTTAGGATATCACATCCCTCCCCACATAAAGCAACACCGTCCCCAGTGTTCTAGGGACTCGGAATGACATCATGAAACAAGGCGGGGTAAGAATTTCTCATGGTGGCTTCATTCTCCCAAGTAGCCCCATTAGCCTCAAAGTCTTCCATTGCAGTTTCAATTGGACTATGGTGCACTTCCGGAGTTGCACCTCTCTCTTTTCCATTATATGAATAGGATCAACGGAAAACTCCCCTTTAGGTTCTACCCATAATAAGGACCAATCAACTACATGTTTAGTATCATAAACATATTTCTTTAACAAAGATGCATGGAAAACATTATGGGCTCTTACATGTGCGGGTAACACTAGCTCATATGCCACTGGCCCTTTCTTGGCTAGTAATTCAAAAGGTCCACAAAATCAAGCTACTAACTTACCACACCTACCCAAGCTCAACAAGCTTTGTTTTTGTTTTACTTTCAAGTAAATATGATCGCCTATTTGAAAGTCTTTATCTTTTCTTTTTCGATCCACGTAACTTTTCTGGCAGTCTTGTGCTTCTTTAAGGTTCACTTGGACCTTGGTAACCAACTGTTCCAATTCCATCAATAAATAAGGCCCTAACATTAGCCGATCCACCAGGCTATCCCAAGTAACCGATGTTCTACACTTCCGTCCATAGAGTACCTCAAAGGGGCTCATCTTGGTGGAAGTATGATAACCATTGTTATACGCAAACTATGTGAGATGCAGGTAGTCCTCCCACTTCATGGGGTTGTTCATGACATACATCCTAAGCATGTCCTCAACAATCTGGTTTACTCTTTTTTTCTTCCCGTCTGTCTGCGGGTGATACGCAGTGCTAAAGTTTAACTACGTCTCCAATCCAGAAAATAAAGATCTCCAAAAGTTTCATGTAAACTTAACATCTTGATCCAAGATGATTTCCTTGGGTATCCTGTGCAATCTAAATATCTCCTTCAAGAAGATATCAGTAATGTTCACTTCTTTGTAGGTCAACTTCACAGGAATGAAGTGTGCTTCTTTCGACAACTTGTCGATGACTGCAAAAATAGAATCATTTTTCTTCTTAATTTTCGGTAAACTGGTGATGAAATCCATACTAATGACCTCCCAATTCCGTTCCGGAATGGGTAACAGCTGCAGCAATCCTAAATAATGATGATGCTTTGCTTTGACTAGTTGAAATTCCCGTCATTTCGTGATAAACATTGCAATGTCGACATTTAACTTAGGCCAGAAAAAGTGTCTCTTGACAGCAGATATCATCTTTTAATATCCCGGGTGCCCGGAGTAGGGTTCCCGCTGAAATTCCTTGAGGATGTTGGACTGAATGTCCCCTCTTTCTAGAACATACAATCTATCCTTAGACCATAGCAGTACAGATTCATCTACCTTGTATTCTTTTTGTAGTTGAAAGAACCTGTCCTCTTGGAATTTCTTGAGGATTTCCACATATAAGGGGTCAACTTTGTTGGCCTCTCTAATCCTCTCATGTAAATCTACATTGTTTAGACTCAAAGTCACCTCATATATCAAATGATTTTGTCGGCTCAAAGCATCAACAACCTTATTCTCTTTTCCATTAATGTGCTTTAGCTTGAAATGGTACTCAATAAGGAAAGCCAACCACCGAGATTTCCTTGCATTCAGATCCAGTTGATAGAATAAATATTTCAGACTCATATTGTTTGTCTTCAGAAGGATGATCATTCCCATGATGTAGTGCCTCCACATCTTCAAAGCGTGGATGATGGCTGCTAACTCAAGATCATGCGTAGGGTAGTTCTACTCATGCTCCTTTAACTTTCGTGATTCATAACAGATCGTGTGATTGTTCTACAAGAGGACTCTTCCAAGTCCTTCCTTAATTGCATCCGTGCAAACAACGAAAACCCAATTAGGATCCACAATTCATAGCACCGGTGCAGTCATCAAAAGCTGCTTAAGATTTTGAAAACCATTAGAGGAAATTTCACCTCAAAATGGGCCTCCTAAAAAAAATTAATAAAATAATAGTTAAAATAATAAAATAATATTTATTAATTTTGGAGGAAGAAAAGAAAAAATGTTTTTTTTGTATTTTCTACATACCTCCCTGTGTTTTTCCTCAAATTTCAATCGGGAGAGCTCATTGGATGCGGAATTTAATTCTGCATCCAACGAGCTCTCCCGATCGAAATTTGAGTAAAAAGACAGGGAGATATGTCGAAAATACAAACAAAAAAAGTAGTTTTTTTTATGATACCTATCCCCAAATTTATATTAAAAAAGTGTTTAAGACCTATACGGTATTTCAAATTTAAAGCAATTTCATTGGCTAACACATGATGACATGGAATTTGAGTTAAATTTAAAAGGCCCATTTTGAGTTGAAATTTCCTCTAATGTTTCTTTGCACTTAGCAGTCCATAAGAATTTACTTGCTTTCTTCTGCAAAGCGTTGATGGGGAAAGTGATTCTCGATAAGTTCTCAATCAACTTTCGATAATATTCGGCTAATTCCTAAAAGGACCTAATTTCAGTGACACTAATAGGGGTAGGCCAATCCTTTATGGCTCTAATCTTTTCCGGTTCTACAGTTATCCCTGTCTCAGAGATAATGTGACCTAAGTACTGTATTTGTGGTTTGTAAAAATCAAATTTACTAAACTTGGCGTAAAGATGTTGTTCTATTAACACTTGTAGTACTATGCGAAGGTGTTCTACGTGTTCTTATTTATTATTAGAATAAACCAATATGTCATCTATAAAGACCAGCACAAATTATCCAAATACTTACTGAATATGATGTTCATCATACACATAAAGTTCTCATATGCATTGGTCAACCCGAACGGCATCACTACAAACTCGTAGTGCCCGTACCTCATACAAAAGGCAGTTTTGTGAATATCCTCGTCACGAATCCGTAGCTGGTGGTACCTAGATCGCAAGTCAATATTTGAAAATATTCTGGCTCCTCCCACCCGATCGAATAGGTCATCGATCCTAGGGAGTGGATAACGGTTCTTGATAGTCATTTTGTTCAACTAACGGTAATTGATGCATGTCCACATTGTACCATATTTCTTCTTTATGAACAGTATTGGTGCTCCCCAAGGAGACACACTGGGTCAGATATACCCTTTCTCTATCAACTCCTACAACTGTAGTTTGAGTTCCACAACTCAGGTGCACTCATGCGGTAAGGGGCTTTGGAAGCCGGAACTGATCCTGGGGTCAATTCGATGGAAAAGTCTAGGTATCATTTGTGAGGTAATCCTGGTATTTCTTCATGAAACATATACTTGAATTCTTCAATAATGGGGAAGTCTTCTATGCATTGTTCTCTTCCAGACTCTGTGTCTCAGATGTTTACTACAAACAACTTGCAGCCTTTCCTGACGCATTTCTTTGCTTGTAAGGAAGATATTTTCCTTGCGGAAACTTTCTTTGAAATTCCTTGAACCTTTACTTGGTTCCCTTGGCTATTTGTACACAAGATTAACTTGTGTAAGAAATCGATCATGACATGATGCTGCTCCAACCAATCCATGCCGATAAGTATATCATACGATCCTAAGGGAAGGATTTTCAGGTTTACTTTCATTGGAAAATCATTCAGGTTTATCTCACATTCTTTAACTATTTTTGAAACTTTCCATTTCTTACCTGTTGCTAACTGCACCAACCAAGGTTTATCGTGCTTTACTTTTCCTAGTTTGCATACATCAACAATTTTAGGCGAAACATATATCCGGAAAGCACTAGGATCAATAAGTATTGATATAGAAGTGTTTAAGATCTTACCTTCTATCTCAACCATTGTAGATTGATGATCTTCCTATCGGCCATCCAATGTTTCATAAATCCATGGCGTTCCAACTATGTCCTCAATAGTTGGTTCTTCTTGTAAGTTGTCCAAGACCCCACTAATCTTGTTCTTACAATCTTGGGCATAATGAGGCCCGTTGCATTTCCAGCACTTGATATGTAGTGGGGTAGCATTGGCTCCACTTGCTACTGGATTTCTAACATTAGGAGCTGGTACATAAGGTTTCGTACCAAATTTATTGAAGTTCTTGTTTGCTGGAAAGTTGTTGTTCTACTTTCTATATGGTCGTGGGTTAAACCCAGGTTTGTGGTTATCAACAAAGTTCTTAGACTCGTCTCTGTTTCGGTTCATGTTCTCTTGCCTTAGTTTTCCATGCTCATAACAGATCCTAGCTTTGTGCAGTGTGGTATCTAATTTATTTGGCATGTTGAACTCAATCCTTTCCTAAACATTGGGAGGAAGATATCCTAAAAACTATCAGATATTTACCTTTTCATCCTTAATGTGTGGTACATAATGTAACAGATCTATAAATATGTTAATAAAAGTGTCAATAGTCATGGATCCTAGACATAGATCATGAAAATCTTTCACTTTTATGTCGAAGAACCTTTCTGACATATATTTCTCTTGGAAGAGTTTTTAGAATTTATCCCAGCGTATTTCCCTTAGCTCATCTTTCTTGCTGTGTTTCAAGTCTCTCCACCATATTGCTTCCTTTCCATTCAAATTATAGATGGAAAATCGATCCTACATCTCACTTGAGTAGTTATGAACCTGGAAATCTTTGCTCATACCCGGAAGCCACTCCTCAACCTTCTCCTCAGTGTTTACTTAACCTATATTGGTCGGGGCTCTTATTTTTATAAACTCCCCCTGAAGACTGTCATTGCTTCTTTGTTTCTTTCTTCGGGGAGAAAGAGAGTCATCAATGGAAGGACCGTGATGATCTCCTTTCAGTGCTTCAGGGGTGTGTTCCTCTTTTTCTTCTTCTTTTGGGCTGCTAGCTCGTTTATGGTAAAGTTCTCCTTTGGAGATGTTTGTGGATTGAGTAGGTTTACCCTACGGTATTCCTCTCATTATATTTCTCAGTAATGCTTCATTTATAGCTTGTTGTTCTTTCCTTTCATTCAAACTATCTTTTCTGAGACTTCACAATTCTGCTTGAAGACTATGTATAGTCTTCAAAATATTAGAATTGAGCTCCACCACTAGTTATGTTTCAGGGGTGGGGTTGTTCATCTTTCCTTACCGGTTGTTATATTCCTCAATATTCATAAATTGAACTGTTCGGTAAAAGTTTCCTAAAATTTCAAAAAAATTAAATAACAGGAAAATTTTATGTTAGTAACAAATTCAATAACATACTTTATTTTCTTTGTAGTAAATGCTTGGTGAGCCCAAAGGTCTCTTAGTATTGAAATTGGGCTTTGATACCACTTGTAATGTCCCCAAAAATTGAAAATAAAAAAGAATCTATTAGGCTAGTAAAAACTACCTAAACAAAACATTATTCAACTTGCGGAATATAACGTACACTAGTTGTACCACTGTTTGGTCGTAAGATGTTCTTACGTTCTATCATCTTACTTTAAGCTATACTTATTGTTGTGACTTAATTAAGATGTCATAATGTTGATTACTACATTGTTCTTATGGTTATACATTGTTGTGTTTGTTTTGTTACTTGATTTAATACTTTGTTCATTTCTGCACATGTTTACTTGTTAATTACGAAGTCCTAACTTCGCTTCATTTTTGGAAACAAAGTGGGCGGAGTGGCGGGACTCGTTCTCCCATGTGACATTACTAAGAGGTAAAGTGTTCACTTGTCTAGCAGGCTTACTTAGTTCTGTTTGAACTAAGGCACCTCTCCCATTTCGTATGCATATTATACTTAGTGATGAAGACTTGTTAAAGTGTGCTAAACCTTTTGATCGTTATCACACCTACTAGTTACTAATACGGTCCCTTACGGACTCAGCTTGTTAGCAAGGTAATTACTATGTTTATCATTAATTGTTTAACATAGATAAGTTATCTATGTTATACCTATTCTTCGTTATATTTATATTTCATGTTTAATTTATTATAAGCATTAACATATCTTTTATTTAATTCTTGGCAGGTTATAAACTTTGGTTCAAGGACCAACTCTTGAATTTGTACATAGCAAAAAATGCCATGGCATATTTCATATACCATGGTTCCAAGCTTAATGCTAGGAAAATGGGAGAGAAAAGGTTTAAGGCTTAACCTATGGTCTAAACAATACCCAACATACTTGTGAATTGGGGATTTAGTTTGGGTTAGCGTATATAATATATGGACTAAGCATTATACTATACTTTGTATGAGCATTGGGGTGGTGAGTTATAACATATGGTTCAAACATTAAACGTTGGAGTTTAAGACTTGCATGGAAATGAAGACCAACGATAATGAAGTGATGGTAAACTATGGAGATGTGGGTTTTGGTTTGATATTGGACACCAAGTTAGCGCCATTAATGCATCTTGGGGTTTGGGGCAGCCCAAGGTTAGGGCTTGGCTCCACAAGTGACTTGGTCATTTCGTTTGTCTCGCTGATGATTTGGTCTTGGCTCTATGCGAAGGATGGAGGTGACACCTTGGTTAACGAAGGTATGCTTCGTTGGTTTCATGGCAGTGTTTGATGTTTAATCATGGATTAATCATTTTCATACTTCTCATCCTCGTTGTTTTGGCTGTGGTTGCAGGTGACAGGGTTGGCATGGAGCTTCATGGTTGAGATTTTTACCCTGGGTTCGTCGGTGATGCCATAGGTGAAAAGTAAGCCTGTTAAACAACCTACGCTTGTCACCTCTTGGCATTATGGGTAGGACGAGGTTATCACGTTGTTTTTTTGGTTTTACTGTGGGATTTCAATTCGCCTTCGGGCTTGTGTATGCAAGGTTTGGGTTTGTAAAATGATGACAATGTTAGCAGCGAATGGGGAACCTTAGGACTTTTAGTATACTGAATTTGTTTATGTAAATCGTGTTTTGATTTGGGGTTCTAAACCTGGGCAGCACCATTTCTTGGAATGGTGCAATGGCCCTCGGCACGACTGTGTAAACTTCGATTTGCAAACTTTTAATGGTTCTATGTAAATAAATATATCCTGTGTTTTTGGCATTGCGTTGTTATTTTTAAAGCTTGGATTTATGTGGCATTCGCCTCCATGGATGGAATGTGTATAAATTCTTGTATTTATTTTCTTAGCTATTAATACTTGACAGCGAATGTGTTGAGTCCATGCCATGTATGGCATGAGTACTCCCCATGGATTGCTACAATATATCGAATGGTTGCATTTCGTTACTGTTTCGTTCATTAGTATGTAATGTGGAATATAATAGTTGTGGGTGTAAACAATGAATTGATATCATGTTGTGGATTTACTTGTTGATAGGCATGAGATTACAAAATTGATTTAGGGGACTATGTATTTATTTTAGAGTGGCCGAGGTGGTGCTTATAGCGTGAGTGCAGACGAGAGGGTGTCACGACTTTGCTGTAGAGAATGTATTTGATTATGGTATCCCACATACTCTCTGTGTATAGAGTGGCCTTGATTAAATGTAAACGACTCCACAGGATTCGAATATTGGTCATGTTTGATGCAATGAGTTGTAATTTAAGGGTAGATGTGATTTGGGGCTTAAATTCCCACATGATTCAATTCCTTCCCTCTCTTGTATATAAATGTAATTTTATGGTTTAAATATTATATGGATCGAATTCCTGTTATTTAAGTGATTGCTGTGTATGAATTTATATTGTGGTTTTTATTATGGCATGCGACTTGGGTTTGGATACCCACAGGGTTCGATACTGTGACCTCTAATAGCTTAAGGGTTTTAGTTTAATTTAATGGAAAGTTATTTGGTTAGTTGTTATGTGATAGTTGTAAGTAAAGTTATATGGGACTTAAATGATTTATGCATACGATTTGATTATGTAGATTTGTAATTTTAGGACTGTGGATTTTAATTAGGAAATAGAACTTGATTTTAGACCAATGAATGGTCACGATGCTTACTCTGTTTATTATATTATGGTGAGGTTATTTTTGATAGAAATGATTTTGTAGTTAGCATGTATTTAAATATACACACCTTGAAAGGTCTTGCTGGTTTTTATCTTGGATTTTAATATGAAATATTTATAAATTGTGCATTAGTTATAATTATTGTATTGGTAGATTAGAGTTGCAAGCTTATACTTATATATAAAATTCTTACTTCTACACTAGTCTATTTAAATCTAAAGCATGCCTATGCTGACAAATGGAATATGTCAGTAGAGTATAAAGTCCAAAGGAGCAGATAGGTAATAGATCTGAAATAAAACCTAGATTGTAGTTAACCCAGTTTCAACATTAAAAATAATACAAGAATTAAAACTAGGGTGCATAACCCTTGATAAACATTTATAAATGAATTAAACTTGCAGAAGCAAACTGATGAATAAACCCTGGATAAGTCTGGTATAGAAAATATCTTACAACCTAGGGTTATAATTTAAAAATGCAAACCTTAGCAGATTTTAAACAGAGAAATAAATACATAGGATTAGGAAATGCAATGTAATCATTTGCCTAACATAGCTAGAATTTATTATAGGAAAATGGAATAGGAAGTGTAGGGATTCATACCTGTAACTTGAAGTTCTTTTAATGGTTGAACTTGCACACTCAAATAACCAGCATTAACAATTCATAGGCAGATCTGACCTCTGTTTTTTATGACCAAATCACTTGGGAACTACCACGTTCCACCCAACCATGACCCGAAACTATTCCTGGTTTAAATCCAGATCCCCCTGAGCTAGACTCCAACATGCAAGTAGCTTAGAGCTGCTAAGGTAGGGTTTCCTATATCGGATATCAAGTCTAGATCAGTTCTCCTTTTTCCTTTGAGGAAAATGTTCTCCAAGAATTTACTTGAGAGAAAAATAGGAAGAAAATGACTCCTCCAAATGATAGATCAGAACCCCAAGCATTTCCTTGGCTTGAGACTTTATAGACAGACTTTTCGGTCAAAGGGATAGTTAAATCAAGAACCCTTGGTTTCTTGATTTAACCATTTTCAATTAATTTGGGTAATTTTTAATACTTTAACTTAGGAACTTTCAACTAGTTCCTAATTAGAATTTTGTAGGTATTGGACTATTTATTATATTTAAATAATAAATAATAATGGATGGAGATTTTATTTCTTTCTTTAATCATTAATATTATTAGTATATTTATTCTTTATACATACCATGTATAAAATACATAATAATATAACATTTGTCTTTGGGCATCATATACCATGATCCCTAGACTTAATGACACTTCTTCATTAAGTTGAAATAGGTACATGGTTAGGTCTACTAGGAAAGGAAACTCTAAACATCCTTGCATGTTGGATTTCCCACATATAATGTGGTAGTTCTTCAGTACTTGATGAGAATACAGAAATTTGAAATTTCATTTAATCACTTATAAATAAGTCTGATGAGATCAATATTTTTCTCGAGTCATTTTCACTCGAAAGTTATTAAATTCTTTTCAGTAACCGCTAACACTTACCATAGCCCATACTCAATGCTTTAACAGGAAGTTACAAACTTAGTGCAATTCCATAGCTCTTTGCTCAGCACTAATGCTAGGATGTACTTGTACGATACACCTAGGGATACAATGGCCAAGGATCCAATGCTCCAGAGCTTATGCTCAACATCAACATGGAAGGCTCTAGGGCTTATGCCCAACACTTCCAAATATTATCTTTTCATGTGTTCCAGGGCTTCTTAATCAACACAAATGTAAGTACTCATGTGCTCCAGAGCTCCTCACCCAACACAAAACATTAATTACCCATGTGCTCCAAAGCCCCATGCTCAACACAAACATTAATCAACCATGTGCTCCAGAGCTCCTCGCTCAACATAAAACATTAATTACCCATGTGCTCCAGAGCTCCTCGCTCAACACACGGGGGCTTCACTTGTTGACCAATATCCTAGCACGTTAGTTCATATTGTGGGTTTTAAAATTGTCAAAAATTGAACCAATATATTGCAGGTATTGGGGGGATGAGGGATTTAAGATGGGGGGATAGGGTGGTTTATAAGGATTAGGGTATAAAAAGGGGTGGGGGGAGGAGGTTTTAAGTATTGGGAGGGGGTTTCGACAAAAGAGTTTTGGTCAATATCTATTGAAATTAAGGGTTTTCTTTAATATCCCACGATTGCACGTGCTATGTGAGAGGTTCACTTAGTGAAGACCCCGTGGCTCAACACAAAACATCTCATCAATCATGTGCTTCAGGGTCCATGCCCAACACAAACAAGCATATATATATATATATATATATATCATCAACAATTGGCTTATGTCCAATATATAAAACAAATCATCATGTTCATATGCAGTGGGATCTTCGACCCAATATATCAAAATAAAATATCAGGACAACATCATAATAAATAGGCTCATACCTATAAGTGTTATGTCCAAAATTCAGGATATTGCAGGGAGTATGTATCTTTGGTTAAGGGAATTCAATTTAATTGGACCGGAAAAGAGTAGACAAGGGCTTTACAGTGTTTTGTAAATAATGAGGAATATAAAGAATTCTATGTTCTTCCTGTTATGTTGATCCTGAGGACTTGGCTTGATAGGAACATATACATATTTGATGATATTCATATTGCTCCATCAATCTTTCTTTCAAAAGGTTTAGCTAGACTTAGTCATTTTCCATAGGTGGAAGGTCCACCAAAAGTCAGAAAACATCGTGTAGGAGACAATTGACAAATTTGATAGTTGCATATATTTTGATGGTTCCTCCTAAGGAACTCCTACAAGAGAGAGGAATACGGTATTTTACACATTTCATAGCAACAATGGATAAATTTCTCAATAGGTATCAAAATTAGCATCAACAATAGAGCTGAGATGATGGATCTAAAACTATCATTGCTACTTGCATTATCAAATGGGATACAAATGGTACAGATTTTTGGGGAATCCAAATTAGTTATTGACTAGATGAGATTGAATAGGACTCCCAAAAATATTTTTCTAAGGCATATATATTAGGATTTGATTTGTATTGTTAGTATGTTCCAAGAGATCAATTACCGACATATTTATTGAGAGAGAAATATTCAGGTAGATCAAATGTCCGCAAATGGATTGCAAGTTGGAGATGGAATATGACACTACTGGGAAATGGTCAATGACACCCTCATGGAGCATTATCCAAGACCTCACCTTGGATGAATCAAGAAATGAGAACACTCATGTGGTTAGTAAGATATAACTAGCATGGGAAGAAAATTATAAATCAGTTTTGATATGTGTTATTTGGTAAAAACTAAGCTCATTGTTTGTATTATGGGTTTTATGGCTCTTTATGAGTTTCAGCTAGTGATATAAATTATGTTTGTATAACAAGAATCTTTTTTTTTTCTTATATGGTCAATAATGTCAATAGCAAAAAATTATAATGAAAAAATATATATAGGCATCTTTTGGATCTCTAAACAATGTGGTGGAATTATAATATAAAGAAACTACAATTGTTTTCAAGGAAAAAAATCACAAAAGAAGATTTGTTTATTATTAAAACGTTTACTTAAAAAACACATAAGAAATGATCCTTCTTCTATATCTTTAAATTTGAAATGATTTGTGTTCTATTTCTTTAAATTTGTAGTTAATGAGCATTACCATTGCTTCCATCCTTCAAATCACTAAACTCAAGATTTGAAATAAAAAGTGTAATATTTATATCTATATCGCCACCTCACATACATCATTACATCGATACATTATACATCAATATGTTACATTTACAACCTCAATACATCATTACATCAATACATTGCATTTACAAATTACGTCACGTTTCGTTTACGTTATGTTAAATAGAGTAGAGGTATAATGTAACATTTCATGTGTAATTTTCACCATTATATCTCAAGTAGAAGCCACATCAATTATATTTAATTATTAAATGTATAGGTAAACCCATAATTATATTACTCCCAGATGTATCGGGCTAACAATATGAAGGTTAAAAAGCCTAGAGCCTGTGGAACAGGCCCTTCTCTTGTCTTCCCCTATGGCTTCTTTCATGGGGAAGATGCAAATTATATAGGAGGATTCAGTTTTTGCTTATTCCTGAATGAGTCTCACTCTTTTGAGTTTGCTATGGGGGGTGGTGCTTGTACTAATACCAAAGCTGAACTAATAGCACTTTGGGATTTGTTGTCTGTGACAAAAATGATGGAGATTCCTTGTCTGAACATTTTTGGTGATTAAGTTGTCATCATAAATTGGGAAAAGGGAAATGTTGCTCTAAATCCACAGGATCTTATTCATTGGTGTATGGATACAAGAATCCTCAGTACTTGTTTCCTTCACTTGTCTTTCCGTCATACTTATCGTGAACACAACCAGCTTGCAGACAGACTATCAAAATCAGCCCTGTCTTTGGCTCCTGGATGTGGTAAATTTTTTAAATTTCATGATGGCCTTTTGGCCTCTTCTGATACTTTCCAGCTCTTTTGAACTCAGTGGATGTTAGAGCTCAAAATGACACATTTATTCCTGTGACCACTTTCCCATGATTTCGTCACATGTTGACACTTCATAAAAGTCATTGAAAGCCACTGAAAAAACACCTAACTTGGAGGACCAATATTTGGAGTTATGTAACTCCATTTGATCTCATCTCTCTACCATTGGAAAGGTATTTGTGTTAGCTAAAACTTTTTAGAAGACACCAAAGTCTGAAAATGCCTAGAAACACCCTTAAAATGAGTTTTTTTTATGTGTACGCAAGTTTCCTTAAGGAAACCCGTGTACATACACGACTGTCTATATATAATACCCGTGTATGCCTCCAAAAAATGTCAAAAAAATATGAATTTTGAAATTTGAGTAGTTTGGGTAGTTTGGGTAGTTATATAACTGACTCATTCAGTTGTAACTACTTTGTCTGCAACCCTAACTCTTCATTAAGCATATAAATAGAGGTAGGGAGGTCCATGAGAGAGGACTTGAATCTTTGCATTGTTATGCTAGAGGATTTGGAGCTATCTTTTCCCACACCTTTGCCCTAGAAGCATTCTCCTTGTGCTGCAGAGCTTAGAAGCTGAGTTCCTTGGAGAAGAGAAGCAGTAGAACTAGATCAAAGTTTCGTGAGGTGTCGAACTTGAAGAGAAGGTATACTTGTACTTGTTTTCATGATTAATAAAGATGTGATGTCCTTCTTCTTCCCAAATCATTGTTCAATGTGTGATTGAATCTCTATTTATAATCATATTATGATGTTAATCAGATCATTATTTCAGGCTGAGGGCACCTGTTCAACCTCTGATGTTCAAGTTGAACCTCCCCATCCAACCTCTGCAAGTCATGTTGGATCCATCCACCCATCCTCTGAAGTTCATGCTGGTGGCACACACTCAACTGCTGCAAAGAATGTTGATCCTAACCATTCAGCCTCTGTTGTTCATGTTGGTGGTGCCCTTCCAACCTCTGCAATTCATTTTAAACCTAGTCTCTCATCCTCTGCAAGTCATGCTGGGGGTAGTCTCTCAGCCTCTATGGTTCATGTTGAAGACAATCCATCAACCGCTATGATTCATGTTGACACTGTTGAAAAGACTACCTGTTCAAAACAAAAGCCCAAGTTTCCTTGTAAGCTTTGTGAGGGAGATCACCTTACTTATAAATGCCCTTCCATTACGGAGATGCGAAGAGTTTGGTTTCATGGTCATCTCATTTTTTAACATTATGAAGTCTTTCAACAACCAACCTTTCTTAGTCAGGATGGACCCAATCACCCAGCCTCTGGTGGTCATGCTGGGGGAAAACTCTCAGTTTCTGTAGGTCATGCTAAGAGAAAATAGTCATCCACTGCTAGTCATGTTGACACCGTTGAGAAAATTGGTCGTTCAAAGTGCAAACTTAAGTTCCCTTGTAAGCTATGTGAGGGAGATCATCTTACTCACCAGTGCCCTACTATCGCAGAGGTGCTAAGAGTGTGGTCCGAGACTCAAGAATTTCCTTCTCCTGAACAACCTATAGTTTCTCAACAACCTACTCAACCTTTGGTTTATCAAGTGGTCGACCCAATCTCATCTTTGGTCGATCCCACTCTTCTTTCGGAGAGTGATCCTGATGTGATTGAACCAATGCTATCTTTGGTCAATCCCACTCTCCCTTCGGAGAGTGACTTTCACGAAGCGATTGAATCGATTTTAGTATCAATCAATCCTACTCTTCCTCTGGAGAGTGAAGTGTCTGCTAGTCACATTTTCTTCACTGCCAGTTCAGAACTTACTGAACAAGGGGGCACTGAACTCATTTCGGATCAACCCCCACCAAGCTCTCGGATTGCTTCCTTTGACTGGGATAGCCTAGTTGAGCCGTGCCTTCCTTCTGATGCACCTTTCCAGATAAAGGTCAAATTTGAACCATACATGATTACTCGTTGTATTGTTGATGAAGGAGCCTCAGTTGGTATCTTGTCTACTCGTGCTTGGAGATGCATGGGATCTCCCAGCCTTTTGTCGACTGATAGTCAGTTACTAGCATTTGATAGAATAACTTGTATAGCCTTGGGAATTCTTACTCAAACACCTGTTACTTTGGGTGGGAAGACCATCTTAGTTGACTTCATGGTGATAGAAGACCCCTTGGACTTCAATATGTTCCATGGACATGATTATGTCTATGCCATGCAAGCTATGGTGTCAACATTTTTTTGTGTAATGTACTTTAATCATGGCGAAGAAATTGTCACCATTTATCAGTTGGATTTTCTTGATCCGTCTCCTGACCCACCTAGAGACCAGGTCTTTCCTTTATTGATTCCCAGTGTTTCTATAGACACTACCCCGCCACAGGTGAGCTATGTGGCCTCATGTCCTTTGCGTTCAATTGCTACTGAGAAGCAACCTCTATTTTCATGCTTACCTTCTCGGGACTTGGTCCCAGCAATTGACCGGGTGAGTCATCCTATACATACTGTGGAGCCTTCTCTCCACTTTGTCAATCCATTTGAAAGTTTAGACATGTGTCTTATCTTGGATGATCTCCTTCCTTCGGATGGAGTCTTCCTAGAGTCTTTGATACAGTCTGATCTTCTATTGGATTTTGGTTCAATTGTGACTAAGTCTAACCCTGATTTTAGTAGTAAGCATGACCTTTCTTCTTATGTTGGTCTTGTTGAGTCTTTCGACTCTTCCTTTGAACAAAAAGTTAGTGATCCTGATGAGTTTGATTTTTCTTATGAATTTTTCAACTCTCATGATACTAAGTTTGTTCCTGTAGACTCTATATCCCTTGTTGATTTTTGCTCTCCTTCTGAGGTTGATCTTACTGATTATAAACCCTCGTGCCTTGGTACTATAGAATCTTCTTCAGTTTATTCTACCTTGACTTCACCTTTTATAGAAGATAGCAAATTCACATGTGTTTCTGCCAAAGTGACCTGCATCGGATCGTTTCTTCTTAATATGATCCTAATGTTGTTGTTTCTTAGAGACAGGATTCTTAGTTGGATTCACAACTGTTTGCTGGTCGCGTCTTGTTGTTCAAGCTATAAATGCATTTGCATGTGCCCTGCTCGTGCTTATGAGCCTGATGTCGGCTTCCATGCTTTTAGCTCATTGTATAAGACCTCATCTTTGTTATCATCGTCGTTAAGCCTTGTATCATTTTTCCTTTGCAACTTGACACCTTTTACCTTGAGGAGACGTTCCCTGAGTGTCTTTACCTTGCTCATGTTCCTTGCATTATGCATAGGTTTGTTCCTTGTGCTTGGAACTAGTTTCGCATGCCTATGATGCTTGTCTCCTCGCATTTAGAGCATTCTTTTTGCTCTCCTTTGAGCTCGTTAAAAATAGTAAGGAGGCTGCGAGTTGACTTTTCCAGACTCGTTAAAACTTCACGAGAAAGATATTGAGTTTCTTTAGGCCCAGGTTTGACTCCTCAAAATAGACTTGACTGCCAAGTAAACTTGTCCGTTCAGGCTCGTTAATAATATGCGAATGAGCATCCACATTGGTGGTAGTTTATCACTTTCTCGGACCATGTGGAATAATACGAGAAAAGGAACACTCTCTTTTCTTTGGAATTGAGAAGAGTATTCTCAGGCATAGGTTTATCACTTTTCTAGACCTAAGGGACTAAACTTACGGAAAAGGAACTCCCAGTGTGAGCTTAGTTTTCTCTTTTTCGTGCTCTATACCTAAACATGAAAAAGATTTCGAGTGTACTTTATGTTTTTGTCATGCTCGTTAAACCCTAAAGAATGAAGCATCGAGTTTATTGTTGTAAGCCCCATTTCTCGTAATCAAATGGATCTTTCCGAGTGATCTTGCCTTCCTTCACACTCATAAAACTCAGGCTATATGATGCTTTTGAAGGAGCGTTGGGTAGGTAGTAATTTAACCTTTTTCGGACCTTCCTAACTAAATACAAAAAAGGTGCGCCTTACTTCTTCGGAAGCTAAGAGAGTTCTTCTGTGATTTGTTTTATACTTTTCCAGCCTCAGGAGACTAAATTGTATGAAAAAACACCCCCCTGGAGTCTTCTTTGGAGTTTTCAGACTCTCTAAACTATGAAAACATTGTTGGGCATGTACTAGTTCGGGCTCATAAAATCCACGAATTAGTGATTTATCAAGCATTCTTCTGTCTTTTCTTCGAGCTTTCCAAAAATGAAGATGGTCCCGAGTTTGCTTTGTTGGACTCGTTAAACCTTTACAATAAATAGGGGAAGGGAAGTTCATTCACATGTTTTTTACATCATGGCAACAAGTCTTTTTTCCTTGAACAAAGCACCAGTTTTGAGTCTATCAACAGTTGGGTCCTAGTGTTTTGACCCTAACGCGATTCAGAGTTTCTTACTCCTCCAATTGGTCTCTTTTCCAATTATATGGGGAATCTATCAATGTCTCCTACATTGCAGATTTGTTTTGTTGGTCCTTTTGTGTCAAAAGCTTCCTAAGTCACTTTTGTGTCATGCTCATTGTTCAAGGATTAAAACCTTTGTCGGCCATTTTGCAGTTTCCTTGACCTTTTGTGTCGGCCATTCCCTGGTATCAGTTCATTACATCATGTCTTCAACATTTCTTGTCGTGAAATTTAGTACCAATTCCAGATCCAATTAGTCTTTGACTTACCTCGTGTTGGATGATGAAGGATGCTTAATTCCTTCCTTTCAACGGATCTCTTCCTATCGACTGCAACACATCTTGCTCTGGGAATGAGATTTAGAGTTTTATGATAGTACCTTGGGGATTGCAGTCATCAATGGCAATTTCCCTCGCTATTGGGTAGTGGGAATACCTTAATGTCTCCTACTCAATGGATTCTTCAAGTGTTCGACTTCAAGTCCTTGTATTTACACTTCTTAGAATGTACTAGGTACCTTGGGGACCATTTTCATTAATAGTGGTTTCCCTCACATTTGTTAACGGTTCTCATTATTGACCGATAATCAAACAGTTTCCTCTATGTTCGACTTCAACTCCTTTATTCACATGGTTAGGATTCGTACCTTTTGGGTAGTTTGGATTGAAGACCTTGGGCTGATAGTAACATCGTCATTTTTCTATTGCCCAAGTTGCGCAAGACTTTGTTACAATTTATATGACATTTTGCTGAGACATAGATCCACCTTGTATTTTTGTGGCTATGATCGATTGTTGAGCATGGATCCACCTTGTTCATTTGTGGTCATGACTCCTTTATATTTGATATGTCACCTTTTTTCATATTGAGTGACCATGATAGTTTCATCAGTTATACATATGTTGGATCCGCCTGTATCTTTATGGCAATGTTTTGTATATGGACTTGTATGTCCCAGAGATCAGTTTTGTCTGACATTTATCTCTCTTCCATATACCTTTGTTCGAGCCTTTTGATCTTTGATTCTCTCCTCTCTCCATACTCGTTTGTTTCCTTTATAATGTATTTTTGCTATCGTCTTTCCCTCTAACCTCATACATTAGGGGGCATTTGTTATAGCTCAAAATGACATATTTCTTCCTATGACCACTTTCCCATGATTTCGTCGCATGTCGACACTTCCATGCCAACACTTCATAAAAGTCATTGAAAGTCACTGAAAAAACACCTAAATTGGAGGACCCATATCTGGAGTTTTGTAACTCTTTTTGACCTCATCTTTGCACCGTTGGAAAGGTATTTGTGTTAGCTAAAACTTTATAGAAGACACAAAATTCTGAAAATGCCTATAAATACCATTAAAATGAGTTTTATGTGTACATGAGTTTCCTTAAGGAAACCTGTGTACGTACGCAACTGTCTATATATAATACCCGCGTACGCCTCCAAAAAATTTCAAAAAAATACGAATTTTGAAATTTGGGTAGTTTGGGTAGTTATGCAATTGACTCCTTCAGTTGTAACTACTTTGTCTTCGACCCTAACTCTTCATTAAGCATATAAATAGAGGTAGGGAGGTCCATGAGAGAGGACTTGATTCTTTACATTGTTATGCTGGAGGATTTGGAGCTCTCTTTGCCCACACCTTTGACCTAGAAGAATTATCCTTATGTTGCAGAGCTTGGAGGATGAGTTCCTTGGAGAAGAGAAGTAGTAGAACTAGATCAAAGTTTCATGAGGTGCCGAACTTGAAGAGAATGTATACTTGTACTTGTTTTCAAGATTAATAAAGATGTGATGTTCTTCTTCTTCCCAAATCATTGTTCAATGTGTGATTGAATCTTTGTTTATGATCATATCATGATGTTAATCAAATCATTATTTCATTTTTATTTGATTATCATTGCTTTATATGTGTTCATATTGGTTTGAGGAAGGTATAATTCATTTTCTAGGTCTCTTGGAGCAAGAGGAGCAAGAGGAGCAAGAAGAGGATTGAAGGGCTGCTTGGATCAACCTTCGTTTGGCTAAGGTATGAACCATTCTAATCTCTGAATCTTGCTTGTATATTCTTGCTGAAAATTATAAATCCACCTTTCAACCCCAGTACGTTGATGGCCTCTTAAACCCTAGCCATAGGAAACTTTCCTTTACAACAGTGCAGGAGCTTGTTCTCCTCTTTTTTGCACCCCTTTGGATGAATTTGGAGAGGGAACTTTTGATAGTAGCTCTGTAATTTTGTGTTCACAATTTGTTATGGATGATTGGGACTGACCTCTACTGTAGATCCTTCTTTTTTACTAGGCTTAAGTTCTCAGTTGATGAGTACTGAGACCCTTCCCCATGGCCAGCTCTTGAGTGTTTGCGGTTCGTTCCTGGAATCTAGCTGAAACGGACTTTCTTCATGATCTTGTTTGATTGTAACCCTTTGATAGGGATGGTATATCAGATGCCCTTTGATTCTACTTATTGAATAACAAGGACATGCTTTTTTCCTTTTGAAAAAAAAAGGTAAACCCATAAGGCTATTGTAGAATGTTCAAAAAAAACTCTAACCCTTAACCCTTATCAAGAGTTATGGTGTGCAAAATACTTTTTCCTAACACTAATGGTTATGAAACTAAAATTAAAGAGCATAGAATTTATGAAGAAAAACTAGCTTAGTCACTAAATCATTGTAAGTTACCCATAATTCTTCAAAAATCACCTTGAAGTTATATTCTTATAGGACTATTCGATTCAATTACCTTGTTTCCCTAGGTAATTTCATGATTATAGTAAATATTTACATATTAAATAAATTGATTGACCAATGGATAGTTAATGGATTTGGAGGTATGGTTTTATGATATTTGTTATAAAGTAGTTTGGGGTATGGGGTTAAGATGATTGGGAAAAAAATTGTTGTAATTTGAACCAAATTGGAGTAGGGGTTAGGGATATGAATTAGAGAAAATGGGGTTAAGAGGTTTGATATTTATGGGTATGGAGATGGGGTTAGTGGTTAGAAAATATGGATATAATGTTTGATTGAATGGTGTTTGGTGTTAGAGGGTTTAGCTTTGGAATTTTATTGATTCACATTGGTGCTTGATTAATATACAGTATCTTTATTGTTGATTAATAACTTGCTTCTTTTATGATTTTAGTTTTCCTTGTTAGATATCATTAAAGAATTTCCAATCAAATCTAAATGTTTGATTATTATATCTTTTAAGTTATGGATTCATTTGGTAACTTAATTACGAGTTGTATTTTAGATATTTTATCCTTAAGTTATAATTGACTCTAATCCATTCAAAGAAAAATCATCCTATTAGTGAAGGCTCCCCTAGATTTTTAGAGTTGTCCTAAAGAGAATGGATTTATTGTGCAATGGCATTGGCAATCAATCCAAGGTTTCCTTTGGCTTGTATTTGTGGATTAGGATCTTTTCCGCTTAGGTACTAGTTGGGATATAGCAAACCATAGGCCTATGGCCTACCAATTTCACTAACATAATACTATGTAGAATAAAATAAATCGAAATCTATGCAATTACAAATAGGCAAATATCATGCCTCTCTATGTTATTTATCAGAAGATGAGAATATATCTAGTTTTCAAAAAGTCTACTCTATCTTCATATTTTCTCTTTGTATATTGGAATGTGCTAACACAAAACTCTTAGACAACTATTTATCTACCCATTTACATGATAAAAGTCTTGATATAGCATTCAAACTCTATTTCCAAATAACATGCACTCATAATTTGTTTTAGAACAAAATTTATGCCCAACGCTACTATATGAGTAATTGCCTAAGATGTAATGCATGCTATCACCGAACTTTGGAGAAAATGCACATATGTGTGCCCTTTCAAAATACAATTAGCAATAAAATAACCACATTTGAGTAATGTCCAAACATATGGATATAAGATATGGTTCACACAACAAGTAAAATCAACTTGAGAATTTGCATTGTCTTCCAATCAAGGGTTCCAACAACCATTTTAGTGAAAGAACAACATGATACACAAATTGTGAATGCATTGAACTTGCTAGGGAGATTGTTGTAGGTGGATAAGCATGAGGTCAATTGATATTTAGCAAATAGTCTATCCAACCAAACAATTCAATTGTCGATTAATTGACCTATGAACACAATAGGTAATTAAAACAATAACCAACAACCAACACACTTATTTGGGGGTTTTATAATGCTTAAGAATTGGTTACAATGGTGAGCTAGATTCTATAGCAAAGATTTCATGCATTCTCACTTGCTCTAAAATGTGTATATGACTTTGGCTTAGAAACAACCTTCGATTCTTTAAATATGATTCTCCTTCCAAGCCCTTCATGCTATGCTACTACCCTACTTCTTCATTTCCTCTCTATCTCCCTTCCCATTGAATTCTCTTCTTATCCATAGTCTTCATATTTAATGGGTTTCCTTGGAAGGACAACCTTTACAATGGTTTGTTTCCTCTTCCAAGCATTATTAGACTATTGACTCAACTTTGTAAATTAAAGTTTTTTTTAATTATAAAGCAAAAATAAATTATTTTCTAGAGGATCCATTTTGGATCAACAAAGACATGAACATTGTGATGGACACCTTCTTTTGGTTTCCCCCTATTCAAATTATGGGGGATGTTGAAAATAGCGGTGTAATCTTCTTTTGGCAATGAACAACCTTATATTGAGTTTGTTATTTATACATCGACTATCATTTTTGGAAACCTTTTGAGTTGGATATTTATACACCCACTCTCATGTTTTGGAATGACTAAACTTATATTGAGTTGGGAATTTATATACCATCTCTCATTTGTATTATTTGTTTTTCTCTGTGACCTCTTCTTCATCTTAAGGGGGGGCGCTAAAAATGGTGTATGCTTCACTATGAAGTACATTATTTTATAAATTATATTGTTTTAAATGCATTGTTCTCATGAAAAAAATATTTGGTAGTTGTTAATGAGAAATGCTTCGTCTATATGTGATAGTTTTTATAGGAAGTTTGTTGGTGAAAATATTGTCATAGGTGTTATGTATACATAGTTTCTAGAGAGGCATGTTTCACTGAGAGTAGCAAGGTGTTCTACAACCCATTATTGGGGAGATGTTGTAATGTAACGTAATGTTACACTACAAAAACTAAAAAGTAGTTAAAATTTTTCATATTGACTCATAAAATAAAATAAAAATCAAATCAAATCAAATTAAAAGTAATTAAAAAATCTATATGAGTTGATAAAATAAAAAATTAAACACATAAATCCATATTAAACCCAAACTTTAAGATATTAATCTAGGAGTAGATGAGTTGAAAGATATTATTTTATCCATTCAACGCAATATGAGGTTTTTGTAAACAACCGGCCAACAATATTGGACTAGGCATATGCAAAAAGAAATTGCTTCACACATTTATCCAAGAATACAATGAAACGTTTCTTCGTATTCTATCTCCATAGATTATCACTACCAAAATACAATGTGGTTCTANTGCCAGAATTCCAACGGGTTGCACACACTCACCCGTAAAAAAAAAAAAAAAAAAACAAAAAAAAAAAACATTGAGTTGTGTGCACATAAACAAAAGAAAGCAAAGCATACATTTTATTTAATCTTAAATAAAATTTTATATTTAATATGATACATTAGTAATTTAGATTTCTTAAAAAAAATGGTTAAAATTGAAATATATTAAAATTATATATAAATATTTGGAATTTTAGAATTTACATTATGAAATTATATTTTTACATATTACTTTTAATTTTAATTTTAATTTCTTTAAAAAAAATGTGAAAGTTAAAATACATTATAAAAAAAAACAATGTATTTAAAATAAATTAGAATATATTTTTCACCGTGTATTTAACCTAATATATTTTTCAAAATTAATCAATAAAATATATTTCTCAATATTAATGAATGCTTTAGACATTAAATTTTATTATATATATACAAAAATTAATTTCATGTTAATTATATAAAGTATATATTTTTAAATACATATTTTGATATATTAGGATATGGAAATTTAAGATAATGATGATGTCAATTAAAATTTATTTAATAATTTAGATTTCTTAAGACAACGTTAAACATTATTTTATAAATTATATTATTTTAAATACATTGAAAAAAATATTTGATAATTATTAATGAGAAGTATTTTGTTTCAAAGTATAGAGTTTCTTAGGAAATGTTTTAACATAACTTAAAGTTACAATAAAAAAAATAAAAAATAGTTAAAAAAATTTATGTGGACTCATCAAATAAAATAAAATAAAAAATCAAATCAAAAGTAATTAAAAAGTTTATATGGGATAATAAAATAACAAATTAGAACCAACATAAATCCATCTTAAACCTAACTTACGTGTCAATTTTTCTAAAAATATAAAAAATTACACCTCGAGAAATTGGATTCCTCTAGATGCTTAGTAGATCTCAGTTTAAGATGGATCTATGTTGATCATACTCCGTCCAATATAATCATTCTATATATGTTATTTTATCGTGTTGATCTTAAGTTATAGTAATGGTTAGATTAAGTAGTGGTAATTGTTGGTTAATACAATAGTAAAATAATGTATTCTTTATAATGAAAAATTATTTGTAATCCAGAACAAATAATAAAGAATAACAAATTAAAATAAAGGAGTACTAGAATAATTTCTCTTTTTTATCGAGGTAATTGTGTTTATAATAAAAGTTGAGCCAAAAAGATCTTGTTGATATATTAGGCACTTCTTTGAAAGGTTTAACATATATATGTATGTGGAATTAGTCTATTTAAAATGTATAGTGATTATATCAACAAAGAGACATGAGACATGAGGTTGCATGACATTAGGTTGAAGATTATAATGAGTTGGATCTCAAACTATACTAATAATAATTTATAATTACTCTATAGCATGACATTAGGTGGAAGTTTATAATGACTTGGATCTCAAACTATCCGTAAATCCAAAGTAGATGTTCCACAAGGATCATAAATTAACAAACGAGAAGGAATTCGCAAGAGCTCAACCGCTCACATAGCGTTCCACGGGAGAAATTGTTTGGAGTTTGATTGCCTGAACGTATGAGGAGTTATGAACAAAGGTTAAAGTTCATCGTAGATTGTGGATCCGACAGTCAAAAGAGACCGCAGAAGGACCCCTTGCAAATATGACATTTGTAAGGATTTATGGAAAACAATTTGCAGGAGACACTTTGCGGAAGCCTGTTTCAAAAAAGTTGAAAGGAAACCACGCAACCTGCAATTGCAGAAGGAAGGAGTTCCCATATATTGTGGAAAGGGTGATTGCGAAAAGATCATTACAAAAGGTTAATTGCAGAAGGAAGATGTGAAAGTGAACCCACAATTGTGGAAGGAAGGAGTTCCCATAGATTCTGAAAAGGACGATTGCAGAAAGATCGTTGCGGAGGGTTAATTATGAAAGGGGGATGTGAAAGTGCACCCGCAATTACAGAAGGAATGCAGACTCACAAATTACGAAAAGATGGTTTGCAGAAAGATAAAAGCAGAAAGGTCATTCAAGAAGGATTTTTGTTCGACACTTTGAAATCATGGGAGAAATTTCTGAAGAGACACGATGAATATTTGTGACTTTTAGATGAAGAGGCACAGTTGAGGGCATATAAGAAAATATTTAAACCTTCAAATGAGTGTCTTTGTACATTCAATTGGAAAATCTAAAGGTGTACAAAAGTTAGAGATCAAATTATCATAAGAAGGACGTTGGGAGGCGCAAGGATGAGTTGTAAGTCTGTAGGGGTTCGCAGCCTCCTTCTAGTTGTTGCTGGTAAACAAGGTGCTAGTGACTCCTTCAGTTGTAGTTGAAAAAATTGGGTCTTGGTGCATCCTATAAGTTGGTGCTTGAAATCTATTTGTAAATATAATTTTGCAATAATAGGAATTATTGGTGGTTTTCCTAATTGGGATTCCACGATAATATTGCGTGGTATGTGCTCATTGTTAATTTTGTTTGAACCTAAACAACTTTCCACTCTAACTGCTTTCTCTTTTCATGTTGCAGGAATTCATTGAAATATCTGAGCAATCAATGTATATGAATTAAGGTTCACTTTTTCTTCAGGAAAGGAATATAAGCCTGATTAGGATGCATGAATTTGGGACATGATCCACAATCCTATGGTCAGACCCACATTCTTATAGCCAATCCAAAGTTAGCACATAACATAGTTATCATGAATTATAAAGAAATGAAGATAGAACCAATAACAAGTCATAAATAAACCATAAAAGCCATTTATTCAAATTATAAAACCATTTTCGAAGGCTCTCGTACACAATCCTTACTTAGAATTCACCATAATTAATTATGTCATGTTATTCCTCAATCCAGCAACACGCATGTGAACAAATATGATGTTTCGAGCTATAGAAATGTGAAAAACAATGCAAAACATTCGAATGTCATTTCAAACATTTAGAAATCATTCCTTGGGATGATTTTAAACCTATATGACTTCTTAATACATACATATATGCAAAAGAGATTATAAAATACCAATATCTAGGTTAACACTAACATTAAAACTTGAAATGCAATGCAATTTAATTTTAGGAATTATCTAGCACTAGACAACTTAACTCGGTGAATATTAGTTCAAAAATAACAAGACTAGGAAGAAAAGTGAAGAAATTAAGATAACATATCTAGGACTAACGAGTGGTTCATGTTCATTTGCGCAAGTGTGACCTAAGGTGTTCACTTTACAATGCATGCAAAGTATAATCTCATCATGATTTTTTTTAATTCATGCGAGTAGTCTTATTTTATTTTGACGATGTTACCGATCAATCCCATTAAAATGAGGTGTTTTCAACTCAAGATCATGGTTGCAAGTGTGAATGGGTTTAACTTGCAATCACATATCCAAGTGCAAGGGGTAAGTTCACACTGGTATTCCTTAAGTATTGATAGTTGTTGAATTGTGATGAAAATGGGATTTTTGGGTTTTCATGAAGATAAAACCATACATGTTAAGTCTTCTCTTTCATAATATTTTTAGATTTATGGTTTATTGCTTGGCGAGTTAGTACTATATTGTGCAGTTTTTGTGGTTTATTCTCCTCCATTTGGATGGTAGTGACTCGGTGTGTTTTGACCATAAGGGGGAACGTGACACTTTGAATGCGTGGAGTAACCTACCACCTGGTTACAGTCACTTGACAATTATATATCCTTCACTCTATAAGGTTAATTTCATAATTGGTGGTAGTTCTATTATGTGGTATGTTAATTGGTATAGGAAAAAAAAAGCTATTTAAGGACTTGTCATGATCATGTTGTTTTTTGTGATTACAAGGATGGGAAATGTAATCCATCTTTTTGTTATTACAAGGTTGAGCAATGTAATCCCTATTTTTGTGATTAAAAGCTCAGGCAATGTAATCGAGGAGTCAGACAAATTGAAAAAAATTAATTTATCCATTCAATGCAATATGAGGTTTCTGTAAACAACCCACCAACAAGACCGGGACTAGGCATATGCAAAAGGAAATTGTTTTACACATTAATCCAAGAATACAATGAAAAGTTTCTGGGTATTCTATCTCAATGGATTATCATTACCAAGAGACAATGTGGTTCTATACAAGAAGCAATGTGTTACTGTCAAACAAGGATTTGCCACAATTTCAACCGGTTGCACACACTCGCCAAAAAATAAAAATAAAAAAACATTGAGTTGTGTGCACATAAACAAAAGAAAGCAGAGCATACATCTTATTTAATCTTAAATAAAATGTTATATTTAATATGATATATTAAAAAAATTGTTAAAATTTAAGTATATTTAAATTATATTTAAATATATGGAATTTAGGAATTTACATTAAGAAATTATATTTTTACATATTATTTTTAATTTTTAAATAAAATTTCATATTTAATATAATATATAATTAGTATAAATTTAAAAATGTTAAAGTTAAAATAAATTATAAAAAAAAAAACAATATATTTAAAATAAATTAGAAAGAAATTTAATATAATGATGATGTTAATTAAAATTTATTTAACAATTTAGATTTCTTAAAAAAAATGTTAAATTTGAAGTACATTGTTTTATAAATTATATTATTTTAAATACATTTTTTATGAAAAAATATTTGATAAAATAACAAATTAAAAGAAACATAAATCCATCTTAAACCCAAACTTACATGTAAAAAAGTTAAGATATAAAAAATTACACCTCAAGAAATTGGATTCATCTAGATGGGTAGTAGATCTGAGTTTAAGATGGATCTATGTTGGTCATACTCCGTCCAATATAGTCGTTTTATATATGTTATTATATCATGTTGAGATTAAGTTATAGTAATGGTTAGATTAAGTAGTCGCAATTCTAAGTTATAACAATAGTAAAATAATGTATTCTTTATAATGACAAGAATTATTTGTAATATACAACAATAAATAAAGAATACAAATTAAAATAAAAGAGTACTAGAATAATTTCTTTTTTTATGGAGGTAATTGTGTTTATAATAAAAGTTGAGCCAAAAAGATCTTGTTTCTATATTAGGTACTTCTTTGAAAGATTTACATATATATGTATGTGGAATTAGTCTATTTAAAATGTATAGTGATTATATCAACAAAGGGACATGAAACATGAGGTTCCATGACATTAGGTGGAAGATTATAATGAGTTGGATCTCAAACTATACTAATAATAATTTATAATTACTTTTTTTTCTTCATCTCATTACATTTATTTTTCTTTTCATTTTTTGTCTTTCTACTTTTTATTACACGTCTTTGAAGCAATTGCTAATCCTAATATATGCTCCTATACTGAGGAAAACTTGTCTAATTATAATTTAAAACTAACCCTAAATATAAAAATGTATACAATGTGAACAATTCATTTTATTTGGAATATTCTTTAATAGTGATGTTTCAATTTTTTTTAATGAAATATGAATGTAACAATTGTTTGCAAGATTTTCTATATATATATATATAAACAAAAAAAACTAAGCAATTTTGACCACCAAAAATAATACTACTTGTTAATAATAAAGCACTACTCCAATACATATGGAAATACATATAGAGATAGTAATTGTGTCTTCTAAAATTGTGTGTAAGATGGAATTAGTTAGAGAAACTATCCATTGCATGTTTGGAGTATGATTAAAATTTGCTCGTCTGCAAAAATATATTATGTAAATGCTACTAGGATTAAAGACAACTCTAAATCCAGGCTTTCTTAGTGAATTTTTTTTTATAAAAAATTGTCAAATTTGTGGTTGGAAATTGCTATTTTTGCAATTTTACAATTTTAGTAATTGTAATCGCGTATTCTAACTTAAATAACTACTCAAATAATAGAAATTATGTTTTAAGCACTCTGGATTCATGCATATTCTTTCTTATGTCGCATTCCTCAAACTGTCTACTGTCTACCTCTCTAGAATGGAATATTCAATATTCAAACACAAGACGACTTGTCGGACATATATTTCAAAGAAATATATATATATATATATATATATATATATATATATATATATATATATGTATGTATGTATGTATGTATGTATGTATGTATGTATGTATGTATGTATGTATGTATGTATGTATGTATGTATGTATGTATGTCTAGAATGGGATATTGAGCATGCTAGGGTCAAACGCAATGCAAACTTTCGAATTCTCCTCTTCTCTAACTGATACCCATTTCGAACGACAGTTTAAGACTTTTTTGAGTGCTCAGCTGTTGTATTTGTAGGAAGTGGTGCATACCCACCTGCTCAACGACACGGATTGATGTTGTAGACAAGGCCAAACCGCTCCATTGTCAGACTTACTGTTGTGATTTTCTAGTTTTCTGTTGATATTTATTGAGTGAGAAAAAAAATGCCTCTGGAACTAGATTCAGCTCTGGCCAGCAAGGTCCCTCATGTAGAAGAAGGAAACAGATCGAATTATAAGAGCTTCTGTGATGGTCGATTGGCTTCAATGAAAACAAGGAAGCATCTGTGATGGTTGATGGTCGATTGGCTTGGGTGTAATTTGGATATACCATGCGAGTCATCTAAGAAGGAGTTTCATCTTTGCTTGAGAAATGGGATCACTTTATGTAACCTTCTCAACAAGGTTCAACCAAGAGCAGTGTCCAAGGTCGTTATAAATCATGTGGAGGAACGACGGTCTTTATCTGCCTATCAATATTTTGAGAATGTCAAGAATTTTCTTGCACCTGTTGAAGAGATGAAGTTCCCTACTTTTGAAGCTTCTCCTGTAGAACAAGAAATATCGTAGCCGAGTTATACTACAAATATTGTTGACTGTATCTTGACGTTGAAATCTTATTTTGCATGGAAACAGTGTGGAGGAAATTGCTCATGGAATTATGCATGCCCTTTGAGGACCCCTCTAGTTCCAAAAAAGACTAGAAATTTCCTTGAACACTCAACTCCTTGTGTTGAAATAACAAACCCATCAGTTAGAAACATGGATTCATTAGGGGACAAGGAAAAGACCCCAATTTTTGTGCACATAAGTCCTCAATCAGATTCATATGCAGACAAAATAAGCACCCTAAAGTCTGTTGAAGGAGTGGCCTCTATTGAACTTGGTGTTGCTCCTTTGAATAAAGAAATTAGAGAGGTTAGTGAGATTAATGTGTCAGCAAGGAAAGAAACAGAAGTAGCACAATTATAGAATATGAAAATGATACAACTCCATACACCAGTGTGAACTCATAGTTTAAAACTTGAAGAATCTGTAATAAGCAAAGTTGACAAACAAAATGGTAACTGTAATTGTGGGATGGTTTCTCAAGATGATAAATTGGTAGATTATGGGGAGAATGTTGAAGGAGTGGCCCTTGTTGAACTTGTTGCTTCTTTGAATAAAGAAAGTATAAAGGTTAGCGAGCTTAATGTGTTGGTAGGGAAAGAAGAATAAGTAGCACAATTACAAAATATGAAAATGATACAACTCCATACAGTAGTGCGAACTCATAGTTTAACACTTGAAGAATATATAATAAGCGAATTTGAGGAACAAAATGGTAATTATAATTGCGAGATGGTTTCTCAAGATGATAAATTGGTAGATTATGGGGAGAATAATGAGATGCCTATAGGAAAAAAAAATGCCAACCGTCAGAGTATTCTGGTAAGCGTACGTAAGAAATTATCAATTGTAAAAATTGGGAGAGAGGGTGAAACAAATCTTTTTTGGATTGGATTGTGTAGTAGTGTTCTGCTGACTGTAATTTTTTTTATTCTTCTTAAATGAGAATTAATTTATTTTTCCTGGAAAGTTATTCTACTATAGGTTGCGATTATATAATAATTATTTTTGTACCATCCCATTTACAAAGTGGCTGGTGTATGTCAATAGACATAAACTAACCATTTAATTGTGTGAAGATAGTTATGTATTAAACAAAGACTAAAATATATAATTTTATATCCATTATTCATACTAGATGGTTAGAGTTAATATAAGGACAAAACAAATACTATTTAATAAATAAACAAAACAATGTTATGAAAAAACAAAAACAACTTGTTGCATGTTTCTTTAACCACCCTTTAACTAAAGCTTATTTAAATCTTAATCCAAATTGTTACGAGAACCCTGAAATAAATCAGTGTTGTACACTTGGGTTAGTCTTGTTGATCACCTTAAGAAAGTCCAAAATCTCAGATAATACTAAATGTATATGTATGTATGTATGTATGTATGTATGTATATGCCGATATGGGTCAATTTCTCTTAACGTGCAAAACCTTTTTAATTTAAAAAATTTTCTAATAAGTATTCCTACTTGGGAGGGAAATGACCAATTTGCTTAAGTAGTTTCAAAATAGGGTAAATATTAGTAGAAGAATGAGTTGAGTAACATTAATAAGCATATAATCAAATAGTTTTCCAAAAATTGCTTTACTTCTTGCAGAAGGATTTTTGTTCGACGCTTTGAAATCACGCGAGAAATTTATGAAGAGTCAGGATGAATATTTGTGACTTTTAGATGAAGAGGCACATTTGAGTGTATATAAGAAAATATTTAAACCTTCATATAAGTGTCTTTGTACATTCAATTGGTGGATATAAAAGTGTACAAGAGTCAAATCAAATTATCATAAGAGGGGGGTTGGGAGGCCCAAGGACGAGCTGCAAGCCTACAGGGGGTTCTAGACTCCTTCTAGTTGTTGTTGGTAAACAGGGTGTTGGTGAATCCTTCAGTTGTAAAAAAAAAAATTGGGTATTGGTGCATCCTGTAAGTTGGTGCTTCCAAGCTATTTGTAAATATAATTTTGCAGTAATAGGAAGTATTGGTGGTTTTCCCAATTGGGGTTCCACGATAATATTGTGTGTGTTTTTTTTCATTGTTGATTTTATTTTAAGTGATAAAAATTTAAATAAATTGATTAATATTGATTCACCCCCCCCCCCCTCTCAGTATGACTTTATTTGCTAACATACAGTTCAATATTCCATTTATCTCCCCCTTCTCTCATTCCTACTTCACCATTCCCCATACTCTCATGTGATGTCGCACTTGTTGGAGTGGTGCTTGCACTTGGATAACTCTATTAATTCCCAAGATTGGGTGTATGATGTATGGATATATACTATAATGTCCATATAATCTCATTAGAGGAAATTTGGGGTCTAAAATGGGCCTTATAAGAAAACGCGCCAACAATAGAATTTGTAAGTTGGAATTCAAGAACCAATAGAATTTCAATAAAATGAGTCAACCATAATGGTCGAATTGTCATATTTGTCATAAAAGAAAACTACTTTTTTTGTTCATATTTTCGACATATCTCCTTGTGTTTTTACTCAAATTTTGAGCGAGAGAGCTCGCTGGATGTGGAATTAATCCAATGAGCTCTCCCGCTCAGAATTTGAGTAAACACATAGGGAGATATGTCGAAAATATGAACACAAAAAGTAGTTTTTTTCATTCTTCCTCCAAAATTAATAACTATTATTTTATTATTTTTCTTAGGAGGCCCATTTTAGACCTCAAATTTCCTCTAATGATAAATTGAAATCTAAGTAATCCTTATGTGAAAATCTTGCATTTCCCATGTTATTAAACCACTAGTTTTCATGTATTTGGCTTCCATTTTGAAAGAATTGTATATCATATATCTATGAAAGAATTTATTTGATGTTTATTTATGTTTGGGAATATATTTGTATATTGTATATGGTCTCTATACGTCATGTCATTATCTGAATCATTCAATCTACTTTTCATGTGTCAAAATCAAGTTTTTAATGTCATTTTTTATTAAGCAATTTCAATGAAAGTTGTCATATGAATTTGCACATTATAATCAGTTTTCAGAGCTAATAACCATGAATAATGATAGCCCCTGATTTCTGATATTCATTCCCATACTCTATTCTGAAAGTTGGGAGGTTTGTACTTGAGTTGGGAGGCCAATTTTCCCTTCACCCTTAGGGGGAATTTGACCTCATTTGCCTAGGAAGTTTGCATTTTCTCTCATTATCCCACAACAAATTTGCAGAGTCTTGAAGTCAGACCCAAATTTTTCATAGGTCATCTTGGGATTTAATAAGATTCACCATACCACTGCATTTCAAATTCTGGGCCATTTGGTGTCAGTTGGAACCCCCTAGAGTCATGACTAGTTAAGCCCAAATTTTCCCAAATTACACTTTTACCCAAAAATTTCAAGTAGGGTTATTATAGACTGCATGGATTTTCGAAGGGAATAAATTTGGACAGAGATACCAAATTTATGGGTAATTTCTAGATAACCCTATAGAAGGACCTAGATACAAATTTGCAGTTTAGTTCTACATACCATTTGTAGATCGATGGAAAGATCGAAGTCGTCAACCAAAGTCTTAGAAATTTGTTAAGATGTTTAGCAACTGATTTACCAAAATAATAGGATAATTTTTAGCACATGAAGAATTTGCATATAATAACTTTGTGAATAGGTCAAAAGAGATGCAATAGAAGCATATGAAAAAAACTTTTTTTACTAGTTATGGAATAGATATAGGGTTTTAGAGAAAGAAATAATATTTTAGTGAAAAGGGAGTTGAGTGTCAAGTCCTATATAAAGAGAATTTCTCTTTCATTTCTTTGGTTGGTTGTGTTTGTATATTGTATTATTTTGGAGAGCTCTATTGAATGTCAATGCTAAAGGATTTGGATAAAAAAATATTGGGATCTACTTGTGTATGTGTGGCTCATTTATTGCTTTATGCTTATAGTTGGAGGTAACATCTTGTTGGAGACATTTACCACCATACACACTCATTTTGGTCAATTTGGACTAGTTAAACCACTATTATAAATTTTATTGACTTAATTGACATCAGAGGAGCACCAGATGACATCAACATGAGCACACCCACTCCTACCTTCAGTCAAGGAGGCTAACTTAGCCTTCTCCTACATTCGAGAAAGATAACTGGAGCACTCCGAAGGTGATCTGAGTGTCATTAATGCCCCATATTGCTAACTGATGGTTAAAATCGGTTAAACAGAGTAGTGAGGGTGCCTTCCTTCATTAAATTGATTATTTATTGATTATTTAATGAATTTGAGTCAACAGGGGCAGCTCCAACCACTTCTGATGGTCAGTTACACTTCAGTTAACCTCATCGGGGTTCATTGGAGTCATTGATGCACTACCACTTGTTGGTTGGCTTGTAGTGACATGTGTCTGAGCTAATTTCAGTTAGACTCAGTCATTTATTGCACTCCGACTTCAGTTAGGGCTCAGTTGAGTCAATTAGGGTTTTGATCAGTGGTTAACTTGAGTGTTAACTGTGGCTTACATTCAGTTAAGCTAGACTCACTCATTCAATTCGAATGACCTCCTTGGGAATTCAAATTGCTTTGTCATTCATGCTGCCAACATGATCATTATATTGTATTACTCATTCTTTATTGATTATACAGAGCGGCTACTCATTTTGTAGCACTATTATACCATTTTCATGCCTTATTGTCTGAAATCTCTTATGAGGCTGTGTTTTAGTCCCTAGATTACTGTGACAGCTTAATATGGTATTAGAGCTCATGGCAGGACGAAGCTCAAATCTCTCAAAAACAAGGTTTTTGACAGATCTTGCATAAAAACTGAGCAATAGCTCAAAAATCCAGCACTGCACCAGAAGCCAAGGCTTACCACTTAATACCCCAAGTAAGGAAATTATTGATCAAGCTTGCTTGATTAACTATGATGGGTGTGATGAAAGCCTAAAATGTGCAGGTTTTCCGACCTTACGGTGCCCTTTTTGTTGTGATTTTTAGGTTTTTAACAGGTGAAAGCATTCGTTCTAGCAGATTCAGATGGCTTCTTCCGTAGAACTCTTAACTCCGTTCAATTTCCACTCATGGAAAGGAGACATGGAGATCTAGCTACATGCCATAGGACTCTATAGGTTCACTATGGACACTGAAGAAGAGCCTACTTCTATGATAGACAAAGCTATATTCTTGAACAAGGATGAAGCATTCGGATTCTTGTGCCTCTCTGTTTCCTAGGATCTTCTTTTCCATCTTTCGGGATTGAGGACTCCAAAGGAAATCTGGGACAAATTGGAAACCCTGTGTGGAAAGCAGGATGATTTGAGAGTATACCAGCTTGAGAATGAGTTGATGTCTCTCCAGTCTTCCAATTTCGAGACCTTGAATGAATTTTTCACAAATTTCAAGCACATTGTATTACTGTTGAAGCAATGCAAAGTGGAGAAGGAGGATGATAAGCTCATCCTCTCCATACTCTCCAACCTTGGAGTTGATTATTCATTTTTTGCCTCTACATTTCGTGCGGGCAAGCTCAGAAACCCTGGATGGAAGATGCCTACACTCAATGCCTTCATTGAGTCCCTAACAAGTGAACATGATAAGCTTGTCCAAATGGGGATCATCAGATACTCCCATGATCAATCCCTCCATGTCTCGGGGCCAAAAGATCTAAAGGGTAAAAGAAAGCAGCAGAAGAACCCAAAAACTAAATTCGAAGCTCCTAAGCCTAAAGTTGAAAACCAGTAGCATGATGAGTCTTCCGGCTCAAAGAAGAACAAAGGAAAAGGGCATCATGGAAAGGAAAAAGTCAAGTGTTCATACTACGAGAAGGGCTTCCACCCTAAACATGCTTGCATGAAGAAGAAACTTGATGAAGCTACCTCTCTCCTTGAGAGAAATCACATCAATCTTCCGAAAATATTTCGAAGGAGAGATCAGCAAGATCAAGAACCATAGCATGAAAGAGGTCATGCCCTCATGGAAATCACTTCGAAGTCCAAAGCACTCTTGATTGATTCTGGAGCTTCAAACCACATGATGGATAAAAGAGACTCCTTCTCATCTTTGGATACCAGCAAATCCATCGCCATCCACATGGGAGATGACTCCACCATCATTTCAGAAGGATAAGGTACTATTGATCTCAAAAATGGATATTTTTTAAATGTTTTATATGTACCATCTCTTGCATCAAATCTCCTTAGTGTCTATTAGATGACACATATAGGAGTTCCTAAGAGAGTATCCTTCATCCCTAATGATGTTGAGATAACAGAACTTGCATTCGGGAAACTTGTTTCTAAAGTCCTTGCAAACCATCATGCAAAAGCCTATGAGTTTTCCCACTTTGTGGCGGATGCAAATCCCACCGCACTGCTGACTCATGGAAATGAAGTTAGTAGATTGTGGCATGAGAGGTTTGGCCATCACAACTTCAAATACTTGCAGCAATTACAGAAAAACTCCATGGTGGAAGGCCTCCCAGTCATCAAGGCAACCACTGGAATTTGCAAGGGTTGTGTTGTTGGAAAGCACCCTGAGCACAAGTTCGATCGGGGGAAGGAAAACTGAGCTACATGCATCTTGGGGCTGATACATTCTGATTTCAGTGGTCCCATGCCTATCACATCCATGAATGGATCAAGGTATATTCTGACTTTTATTGATGATTTTTCCAGGTACACATGGGTCTTCTTTCTCAAAAAGAAGTCTGAAGTATGTGAAAAATTCACTAAACTGAAGGCCTTGATCGAGAATGCATCTGGGCTTAAGATCAAGATATTGAGATCTGATAATGGTGGGGAGTATGTCAGTAATTAGTTGCTGCACATATGTTCCCAAAGTGGTATTCAGGTCCAACATTCAATTCCCTACACTCCCCAGCAGAATAGTGTAGCGGAAAGGAAGAATCAGTTTCTCAAGGAGATGGCCACCTGTATGTTGGAATCAAAGAAGTTGGCTGCAAATTTGTGGGCTGAATCCATGCATGTTGTAGCATACATTAAGGATAGAGTTCCACACTTATCCGTGAAAGGGAATGCCCCTTTCGAATCATACTTCAGACACAAACTGGATGTGTCGAACCTGCGGGTGTTTGGGTCCACTGCATGGGCCCGAATTCCACCTGATAAAAGTAGGGCTTTGCAACCGCAAAGAATAGAATTTATGTTTATTGGGTATCCTAATGAATCAAAAGGTTTCAAGCTACTGGATATCAAAACAAAAAAGATCATCATGGAAAGGAGTGTCAAGTTTGATGAGCCTCTTCAGGAGGTGGAACTAGTGAAGGAGAAAACTGTTGAATTTCCTTCCTATTCTACTGAATATTTGGATGATGAAATTGGGGGTGATGACCCTGATTTGGATCCTCTGATTTCTGATATCAGTGTAAAGAAAACATCATATGCTGATTCAGAACCTGAAGTACAAAATCATCTCCCAACATGGGCCCGACAGACACTCTCCTCCACAGGAGATAACATTGGAAATCCGGATGATCCAAGGAGAACCCGGTCTAATTTCCAAAGAGAAGGTATTGCGCTCTCTTGTCCTGATAATTTGCTATCCGAAAATTGTTATTTGATGATTAGTTCAAAAACCAAAATCCTACTACCATGCTCAGAAGGATCCAATATGGCAAGTTTCCATGGATGAAGAGATGAATTCTCTTCAAAAAAACACTACTTGGGAGCTAGTTTCTCTTCCTCCGAGAAGGAAATTGGTTTGATGCAAGTGGGTGTTTCAGACTAAGTTTGTTGCAGATGGAAGCACCTGCAAATATAAGGCAAGGCTGGTGGAAAAAAGTTTCTCCCATGTCCAAGGTGTGGACTACCATGAGAATTTTGCGCCGGTTGCAAAAATGGACTCCATCCGCCTAGTTTTGGCAATTTCAGCATCTAAGCACTGGGAAGTGCATCATATGGATGTCAAGTCAGCCTTTCTGCATAGAGATATTCATGAGGGGATATGCATGAATCATATTGAGGGTTACATCTCTGATCCATATTTGGTTTGCAAGCTAAAGAAGTCACTATACAGGTTAAAACAGGCCCCAAGAGAGTGGTATTCCAAGATGGATGCCTTCCTTCTCTCGCAAAACTTCCAAAGGTGTAGATCAGATCCAAATGTGTATATACAGTAGTCTGATGGTCATTTTATTATTATTGTTTTATATGTTGATGACTTATTGACCACAGGTAGCACAGTTGGTTCTATTTCAATCATCAAAACTCCTCTCCACAATGCATTTGAAATGAGTGATTTGGGGCTCTTAAAACATTTTTTGGGGCTCGAAATTGAACAAAATTCTGATGGGATAATGGTCACTCAGTCCAAATACATATCATACCTATTATTCAAGTTTAACATGGCTGAATGTAGGCCTGTACCATTCCCTTTCCTTTCAGGGATCATCCTTGAAGAAGGAAAAAGCACACCTCCCATGGACTGCACTATTTATTGACAACTGATTGGTAGCTTGTTGTACTTAACACATTCTTGGCCTGATATATATTATGCCATGAATGCTATATCAAGATACATGCAGCAGCCCCATGATCTTCATTGGAAGGAAGCCAAGAGGATCCTCTAGTACATTCAAAGAACCAGGACCTACGGCATTCACTATGCTGCAGATTTCGAGCTAGAGCTGGTTGGATACACATATTCTGATTAGGAGGGTGACTCTATTGATCAGAAGTATACTTCTGGATATGTCTTCATGTTTGGTGGTGGCCCCATTTTCTAGTCTAGAAAAAAGCAGGCCTCCATAGAATTATCTTCAGCAGAGGCCAAGTATCAAGGAGCAGTGAATGCTTGCATCCAAGCAATTTGGTTGCAAGGCATTCTTTCAGAGTTTGATCTTGGTAGTAATTTTTCCACTGTCCTCTTTTGTGACAGTCAAAGTTCTATTAAGATATCCACATATCCAGTTACCAAGCAGACGACCAAGCATGTAGAGATACATATGCACTATATCAGGGAGCTAGTGCATGACAAGACCATCATTCTACAATACTGCCCGACTGATGAGCAGATTGCAGACATCTTCACCAAGAGCTTTTAAGAAAAGAAGTTCACTTACCTCTGTTCACTATTGGGGGTGAGTTCATCAGGGTGATCCAACTACTTTCAGTTTTTAGCTTGAGGGGGGGGGTTTCCCACTGGGTTTTCCCTCCTTTCCTCACTTAGTTTGTTTTGAGCATTGTTTTTTAGTTTCATTATTGTACAGGGTGACCTATGGCCTTTTTTGCCAGGGCCCTAGCATTCTTATGCACTTATGTTTTCTACTCCTCCTGAGTATAGATTAAGGGGGGGTGTTGGAGACATTTACCACCATACACACTCATTTTGGTCAATTTGGCCTAGTTAAACCACTATCCTAAGTTTTATTGACTTAATTGACATTAGAGGAGCACTATATGACATCAGCATGAGCACACCCACGCCTACCTTCAGTCAAGGAGGCTAACTTAGCCTTCTCCTACATTCGGGGAAGCTAACTGGAGCACTCCAGGGGTGATCTGAGTGTCATTAATGCCCCATATTGCTAACTGATGGTTACAATCAGTTAAACAGAGCAGTGAGGGTGCCTTCCTTCATTAAATTGATTATTTAATGAATTGGAGTCAACAGGAGCGCCTCCAACCACTTATGATGGTCAGTTACACTTCAGTTAACCTCATCGGGATTCATTGGAGTCATTGATGTGCCACCACTTATTGGTTGGCTTGCAGTGACATGTGTCTGAGCTACTTTCAGTTAGACTCAGTCATCATTTATTACACTTCGACTTCAGTTAGGGCTCAGTTGAGTCAATTAGGGTTTCGATCATTGGTTAACTTGAGTGTTGACTATGGCTTACATTCAGTTAAGCTAGACTCACTCATTCAATTCGAATGACCTCCTTGGGAATTTGAATTGCTTTGTCATTCATGCTTCCAGCATGATCATTGTATTGCATTACTCATTCTTTATTGATTATACAGAGCGGCTACTCATTTTGTAGCACTATTATACCATTTTCATGCCTTATTGTCTAAAATCTCTTATGAGACTCTGTTTTAGTCCCTAGATTACTGTGACAAATTAATACATCTCAATAAAATTCCCATTTATTTCCTTTTTAATTGGCCATTGAAAATGTACTTCTTCATAGTTGAAAGAATAATATGGTGTGTTAACTTCTATCATATTATTCTTTGTTATTATACTTGAAAGGGAGTGTTTTTTCATCCTTTCCTTTATTTGTATAGTGCAATACTACCCCCTTACTTATAGAGGGAAACCATAAAGGAAAAGAATGAGAGTTTTATGGATGTGGTACTAGATTCCCTTCTTCGAGCAAGATGTACAACCCATTACAATTCTTCTTCTAGTTCTTCCTCCCGATAGATTACTCTTCTGAGCTTCCTCCGGTCATCCTTAGATGGTAGGAGAGATACTCGTAGTTATTATAGTGTCTCGAGTGCCCCATGACAATGACAATTTTTCCAGTTTTGCAATACAAAGTTTGGATCCACTCTCGCTATACATTTTCCTCTCTTGGATCAACTCTCTTCATATCTCGCCTTGTATATTTTCTCCGGGACTAGATCTCAATTTATGGATTTCAAGTTAAGTTTAAGTTATATTTTTAGCTTTTATAGGAGCTACTTTTGGGGCTCCAAATTTGTATTGTTATCATGGTACCGCATAGTCCCATTGACCTACTTTTGTGCTCATTTGTTGGACATTGGTAAAATTAACTTATACTATATTATTTCCCTATGCGATATTGTATTTAAGGTCCTTCCAACACATCACGCAGATTGAGTTTTCCTTATATAAATCTTCTCCTTTTGATGGGCTAAATAAATCCCTCTTGGTAAGCCTTGGGTGACTTCCTATGCCCTTTAATATTTTTTCACTAATATCTTCTTACAACCATATATATATACAAAAATATTTTCCCTTTAAGGTGAAATGTACTAACCCTTAAGGAGAACCTTACATAGATTTCACAATTCTAGATCTATATTTTTATTGCAAATATTTTTATTACATCTAGTAAATAAATTTAGAAAATAAACCTTAAAATTTTATTATAGAATATCCAAATTTATTTTTCTTTTTCTTAAATCTTTGTACTTTTAAAAATCAATTTCAAGTAGACTTCTTCATTAACTAAATTTTACTTCATAGATATATTAATTTCCTAATCAAATTTTATTAACACTGTTGTGATTTGATTTATCTTTTATTGTTAGTAGTTTTTAATATTTTTAATTTGAAAAACAAAAATTTCATACATTAAAACTAAATTTTCTTATTCATTTATTGATTTTAAGGGTTATATATATATATATTAGCAATGAAATTTCTGCACTTCACCAATTTAGATCATACACATAATAGAAATTTCATTAGTGTAAACGTTCTTAAACATTATAACTTTTTCTTAAGTTAATTCTTTTATGTTTTTAATTTTGGAATTTATTTAGTATTCATAGTCTTTTCATAATTTAAATTTCTCTTGCAAACTTCAATTAATATAAATACAAGGGAAATTCATAATGACCCTCACAACTTATTTAAAGTAGATTTAAGCCATGATTAAATTATTCTTAATAATTGACTTGCTTGAATATTTTAGTTTACATTTATTATTCAATTTTGAAATTATATTAATTCAATTGGTGATTAGAATCACCTGAAAAATCTTTTAATTACTTTCAAAGCCATTTAAATTATTTTTGGGTTTATATTAATTATTTTAAGATTTAAGTTATTTAAATTTGAATTATGTTTTTTATTTTTATTTTTGAGGTTTAAGTTATTTGAATATGAATTATGATTTTTATTTTATTTCACATAATCTATTGATTTATATTTTCATGATTTAATTAAATTAATATAAAATAATGTATCCATTAAAGTATCTATTCATCCTTGTGGTCATTACAAGCTCTAGGGTTTTACTATATACTATGGGATTTTCATTTAGTGAAACCATGTCATAACACCTTCCTTCATGGGATATTAAAGAATACCCTTAATTTCACTAGATATGGATAATTACCTTAAAATAACCCTAATTTTAGGATATACTCCCTATTTTTACTATAACACCTTTTTATACCCCCAATATCTATAAACTTTTCATACCCTACACCCTGCCCCCCAATACATACAATATATTGGCATATGAACACAATAGGTAATTAGTGAAACCCTCATTCAAAGGTGAGATGGAAACTAGAATTAGCTCTCTCTCCCGTGTTAAGACCTTCTCATTTATATTGTTATGAGACAACTTTGATTTCTCCAAATTTATCTCCATCCATGTTTCCCTTTGATAGTTTTTAAGCACCTTGACCAAATTCCGTAAATTGTTGAAAGTTTTGTCCCCAAACATGATTACATCATCCACAAATAACACATGTTTTATCTCAATTTGGCTTGCAACTTTTACCCCTTTTATCATCCTTGCCTCTCTTGCATTGTTTAGTGATCTACTCAGTGCTTCTGCTACCAAAAAAAATAAAAATGGAGAAAGGGGGTAACTTTGTCTCAGACCTCTGGAAGGGCGAAAAAAGTTGGAGGGTGCTCCATTTATGAGTACAAAAAAAGAGGCAGACTTAATACAACCCATTATCCACTCAAACATCTCCATTTCCATTCCTATCTTGATTAACAACAAATGGATGAAAGTCCAACTTACCCTATCATAAGCTTTGGATAGGTCTATTTTCAATGCAAAGGCCGACTGCTTTTCCTTCTTGATTGTGTGTAAAGATTCATGTGCTAGTGATACTACGTCATTAATCTTCCTATTGAACAAAAATCCAAATTGTTCCTCTTTTATAAACTGAATCATGATTGGATTGAGACTCTGAGCAATGATTTTATACATCATATTACAATAGGAAATAGGTCTAAAATATTCAAAGGTTTCTCCTTTTTGTTTTTTTGGAATGGTGGTGATGAATGTGGCATTCATGGCCCCTAATACTTTTCTTGTCCTCTGTGATTCCCTCACTACCTTCAATAAATCATCTTTCAGCATGTCATAGAACCCTATAAAAAAATCTAGGGTAAAACCATCAGGACCTAGGCTCTTCCCTTTCTAAAATGAAGATATGATTTTGTTAAGCTCTTCCTCTGATACTTCCTCCATTAGAGCTTGTTTCATCTCTTCAGTGATCAGTTGAGGGAATAAATTTAATACCTCTATAATTTCATAGATATGGCATCCTAGTGGTGCTGTGAACCTTTTCTGGAAATGATCTACTGCAACTATCGCCTTTTCTTTGAATAGATGGGTTGTACCCCTTGCCTCATCGTTAATTTCTAAGATGGTATTGATATTTCTCCTGTGTGATACAAACCTATGGAAGTATTTCGTATTATTGTCCTCGGATTCTAGCCATAAGGCTCTACTCTTAAGTCTTCTTATTTTTTCCTCCTTGTCTAAAAGAATACTGTGCTTATTCTCTTCCATCTTTAACTGGTTTAAATCATCTACATAGAAAACCCCTGTTGTGTTTGAACTATGGAGATCCTGTATTTTCTGCTCAATTTCCTTAATCTCCTTATGCTTAGAGTTTCTCTGATTACCTCCCCATTCCTTGGAGAGATTTTTAATTGTTGCTAGGTTTTCCAGCATCTGAAACATGCATATTTCTATGGATTGAGTCTGTATTGGCTTCTAGCTTCTTTTTACCAACTCCCAATACTCCTCATGATCTAGCCAATTCGGATTGAACCTAAAGGGCGTAGGGGGTTTTTCTTCATACCCGGTAATAGAAAGAGTAATTGGTATGTGGTTTGATATACCACATGTTTCTACTGCAGACTTAAACACTAATGGCTCCTACATCATTTCTTGTCAAAGTAAGAAGCTATCCAATTGTTTGGAAATTGCATTGTCCCCTCCTCTATTATTTCTCCATGTGGGTTCTATCTGAATCGGTTGGAGGTCTATTAACTTCTTCTGATCAAATAAGGAATTGAAGTAGTTGGATAATGCATCCAAACGTGCATTTTGTCCCCAAACTTCTCTTGCTGTCAGGGTTAGGTTTAGATCCCCTGCCAGGATTAGGTTGTCATGGTCCAAAGCTCCACTTTCGCTTAGGGTTTACCAATAACTCCTTACGTCGTAAAAAGGGGCATAAACATTCAGGAATATTAATATATATATATATATATATATATATATAATCTATTATGATAGTCATATAAGGCGATACCTTACAAGTGGTATCAGAGCTTCAGGCTCTAACTCACACTCACGCTTAAACTCTCCTCTCTTATCTTTTTTTCCCGCTGCACATTCCCATGCCCTATCACCCCATCTACCCATCCACTGCAACCATCTCTCCCATGCATCCTAGTTCTCCTTCATCTCGTCTACATGCATANATATATATATATATATATATATATATATATATATATATAATCTATTATGATAGTCATGTAAGGCAATACCTTACAAGTGGTATCAGAGCTTCAGGCTCTAGCTCACACTCACGCTTAAACTTAATCCTCCTCTCTTATCCCTTTTTTCCGCTGCACATTCCCATGCCCTATCACCCCATCACCCCATCTACCCATCCACCGCAACCATCTCTCCCATGCGTCCTAGCCCTCCTTCATCTCGTCTGCATGCATACACGTTGCACACGCCCTTCCATTATGTAACTTGCCAAAAACTGAAAAATAAATATTTATTATTTATTTCAACAAAAAAAAACATTATGTTAATTTTTATTGTATTTTTTATGACCAAGTGGGTCAAGGATTACTGTAATTGAATAATTATTTATTTTAATAATTAATAAAAGGAGAAACATATTCAGGGGAGACTGTTAAATGAGTGTTCACTTCCCACTAGGAGGAAGGAGCAGCTGTAGAAGGTTGGTTGACAAGTGGCAGCACTGGCATTCACTTTCTAGCTGTTGCAGGAGCATGATCCCTAAAAAAGTGGTCATGTTCCCTGAGAGGGGGAACTAAGATGGGTGGATCACTAAATTCTAAAACTGACCCAAGGACCTAGGAAATCTTATATAAACCATCAAATTGAGCAGGAGGCTCACCACTCATTATGATTTTTGAGAGAATGAACTTTGTGATTGTTGCAAACTGAAAAGTCAAGAGCACAAAGAATTTGATGAGGGGATAGCTAAAGTGAATTGATGAGTTAAGTCTGTTGTTGAGTGCTAAAGAAGAGATCTCGGTCCTAGTGGTGCGGTGAGCAATCTCGAGGGTCCTACACAAGTGATTTGGATGCTCCAGGAAAAGGTTGGGTGGAACAGTCTCCCTTGGGTGTTAGTCCTTTTCTGCCAGATTCCAACTCTACATCTGTGATTCGTTATTGACTTTTGTTTGACTTAGCTGAAATTATTTTCAAATATGGTTATAGTTAAATGGTTGTTTTTCAATGATTATTTGATGAAGTAATTGCATTGAAATGATTGAGAAAGAAATGAGTTGAAAATTATCTCCTGCATTTTTCCTCTCACCGAAGTGACGTACTCTAGTACATGAAGATATAAATTATGTTGAATAGGAGTATCAAAATGATCAAATGAATATGTGTCTTACTTATTTCAGAAAATAGAAGTATTATGTAAACTGTTATAATTTACTGTTAACCATAAGATCTGGTATTTAGTATAAATACAGGTTACAACTTTGAATCCATTTAGATAAACTTTTACAGTACAAGTTTATGAGCTAGAATAAATTATAGAGTCTTTTCTTTTAGATATAAGCTATTTGTTTTCCAAATCCTTTATCCTCTAACAACTTGGCATTATAAATGAACAAATCCAAGTTCATATCTAATACTCTATTTATATGAATATCTTAAAGACTAATTTGTTTCTCCTTAATCAATTCGAGTATTAATCTAGAATAACTAGAGTTCACTTGAAATTATAATAATTATAAATTAAACTATTAATGTAACACCAAGTCGAGGTTATCGACAAATATTATCACTGATTACAGGCTTCCGATTTTAAAATTGGTGTTGTGTTTGTAGTAATTATCTACAGAATAAAATCTCAATAGTCTCTTGACTCATTAAAATTATTAAGTACTCAGAGTAAGGCTATACAGTTATAAAAATAAAACAGCAAAACCCTAGAACTGTGTAACTGTGTTTCAAATAGTATGGTTAGTACAGATGAGAGTTACTTACAGGCTTATGGACTTTTATTTATACAAATGAGAGTTACTACAGGCTTATGGTTAGTACAGATGAGAGTAAACTATGAAACCCTAATATCTTTATATAGCCGATTAATCTACAATAGTTAATAAGTAACCTGAAATAAATAGACCTAGCTAGTTAACGAATGGCTCCAGGATCCTGTTAAAAGATGATTACTATCATAGAAACAGAATGATTAATGTATAACAATGGTGCTAAGGACTTTCAAATCATAGAATCTATATTCATAGTGAAACAAACTATTAAAAAACTCACGGTTTTCTCCAACAAAATGACAGGAAGGGATTGTATTACAGTTAAATTTTACAACCTGTGAGACGAACAAGGAAAGGAATGGAAATAAAAAAAGGAAAAGGGAAATGGGTAGGAGGAGAAGGAAAAGGTAAAACAAAAAAGAAGAATGAAAAGTCTCCTCCCTCCACCTTGGGAACATGAATAAAGGGGATGAACAAGGGGAGAAGACGAAGGAAAAGGTGGGAAAAAAGGTGAAGATGGAAAAACATAACAGACTTACTAGATCAAGGATTGATAAATGCTTTAAGCTGAGACTTGGGGCTTAGTAATATAAGAATTCGACAATAATATTGTGGGCCAAGGTATGTAGCTTGTAAAATACCTTTACCATAAATAGTACTCCATGAGAAAAAAAAGTAACATATAAGAGACTTTATAATTTTTTGTTTCCACAACAATCTTCTAGAATTTGCTTTCAATCTGTGCATGAAAGAAGGCTGCATCTTTAAGCTACAACACCATCTTGATCCAGTGACATTGGTTCCCTATGAGGAAAATGAAAATCCCATATCTTTGGAAGAAATAGGAAAGCGCCTTATCCATTACTAGACAAAGGAGTTACTACATGCAATATCCCCAAACAATCATATTCTTACAGAACTCTTGTTCTTTAATCTTCCTACTATTATAACAACCCTTGATTTCGTAGTAAAAATATTTTAAACTCAAAAGAACAAAGTACTAATATTTAAAACTTGAAAGAATATGTAAGCTAAAATATACTAACAAAGCAAAGACAACCTAACCTACCTACCTACCTATCTTAACCAACAACTGCATATTTACTAGGTAATAAGACTCTTCCAATGCAACCAATCATACAACTTAATAAGGGTTTGAGACTATTGTGCGTACTTCGTTGTTAGAGAAAATTAATAATAGTGGAGGTTGCAATATAGGAGAGGATAGTAACCCATGTCCATTGTCTTTAAATAATACCCCTAAAGAGCCAAAGAGAGTGGAGGCCATGGAAACCAGTTTTAGCCATGAGTGAACTGGATTAAAAAAATGGGACAAAGATGTATTTATAAGCATAAGATATAACATTACACCTTCGATTCGATGTTTTTGTTGTTCATAAATAATTTTGATTTCCAATTTTTTCTCCTTGTTATTAATATCTTCTATGACTTCATAACAACCAATAAATAATATTCCAATTTCTTCTCCTAGTATTAGATACTCTTCATGTAAATCAACATTATATGCTTCATCATTTGAGTGATAACATCTAACCATATAATCCCAAGGGCTTATCTCATGTGGTTGTCGGCAAGGGTTTATCTCAATTGGTACCCAGTTTGAATCCTCATGGATGAGGCATACTAATCTATGCTAATGGGCTTACAAGCGATACCATCCATGAATGTGGGGAAGCATCCCTTGGATTTCCTTGTAAGGATTCTTTTGGGTAAAAAGGATAACATCCAACCATATCACCAACATAAAAATCATTTCTAGGGTCATTGCTAAAAGGATTTAACAATATAGATTTGGTTCTTTGACCCTCTTCTTCATATAAAAGAATAGATATCTCCATGAAATCACTCACCTACTACTCACAAGATTAACAACATATGAGCTATTCATTACGACAAATTGGGTCTTTAGACTAATAAATTCCATCCACCTCCTCATCATTCTTTCACATCTAGTTGTGCTTTTATTAACTATTGTATCGTAGGTAAATCCACTTAATTCTGAACATCTACTACCAATTGTTCCTCCTACTTACAATTTACTTCTTCATGGGCATGCTCATTCATGCTCGAGTGTTGTAAGAACTCAACCACTAGTGAATTTGGAGTAATGGGCATGCTCTTTTTGCAATACCTTGATTTTGAACCCTAGATTATACATTTATATATTTAATGAACGTAAGTTTGATCCTTTAATGAATGTAGGTTTGATCCTATAAATACATGGTTTTAAGTTTGAAGCACAACATTACTTAGTGACTAATCACCAAACATATAACAATTCATGTGATTTATTTTGGTTTTGTATGCGAGGTACTCTAAGGAGCAGCTAAACTAGATTAATTTCCTTCAAGCCTACGGCCTTCATATAATATAAGATAAGTAAGGATAATATTGTTTCATATGAATAATCTTGATGGGATGAAAATACCACCCCCACCTTCAACAACATCTTAATTAACCAAACTACTTAGGTACAAGAGCTCCTCACAAACTACTTGGTGGATCCTACTACAAGTTAACTTCAACAATACATTACTAATTCCAAGAAGAGCCCGTGTTGGACTACGAAGAATGGTATTTAAGAGTCACATCTATCTACAACACGGGTATGCATATCCCTCAATTGGTCATGTGGACTCCACAAAAAATACAACTATACTTTTATTACCAAAAAATAAAGTCTAATATTGATCAGCGTGTGGAAAGATGTGACAGATGCGAATGGAATAAGGTCGAAAATATTCATTATCTTGGCCAACAAGTTATACAATTTGATGAGAACCTGACATTGTTCTTATTTTTTTTATAGGTGTCAAAACCACCAAAAAACAACCTCGAATCAAAAAGTGGTGCTATCGGTAGCATCACTTTTTTTTCGAGGCTAAAATTACAACATTTTGGTAACGCTGAGCGTAGCACCACTTTTTTTCAATGCTAAAACTACATCATTTTGGTAACCTTGAGCAGTGTAACAAGTGTTGTTGTAGTAAAAGTTGTAAAATCGGCCCTGAATCGAAAATGGTAGCACACAATTTTATTTCTGGAGCTAAATTTACAACTTGTTTAAAATTGTTGCCTTAACAACCAACAACTTCGCAACATAAATGTTAAAATAAACTAGCTAATTGAAAAGAGGTGCTACCAATTGTACCACTTTCATTTTCTAGGTTACATTTCCAGGTTTTTTAAACCATGGCCCGAAAATTTTAATTTTTTTTTTTTTTAAACTTTGTAAAAAAAATACCAAAATTTTAACACAACCCCCCAAAAAATTTAAAAAACAACTAAAAAAAGTCCAAAATCCATTTAAAAAAAACATATTTTAACCCAAGTAAAAACAAAACAAAACAAAAAACAAAAACAAAAATATAAACCTAAAACCTTAAAAGAGTGGTGGAAAAAATTTAAAAAACAACTAAAAAAAGTCCAAAATCCATTTAAAAAAAACATATTTTAACCCAAGTAAAAACAAAACAAAACAAAAAACAAAAACAAAAATATAAACCTAAAACCTTAAAAGAGTGGTGATGGCGGGAAGTAAAAAAATTAAAAAACAAAAAAATGGTGGTGGAAGGGTGGCGAGAGGGTGTGGGGGGGTTGGATGGGGGTGATCCCCATCCAACCCCCATCTCTCTCCTCTCCATGTGCCATCCCCTCCCTACCCCATCTCACTACCCACTACCCCACCTCACCGCCCTCCCACCTATCCCATTATCTACCCACGGCACACGTCACCCCTCCCATCTAAATATAAAATTATGTTTTATATTTATTTTATTTTTATTTTTATTTTTTATTAGTTATTCCATTTTCATTTTTTTTTAAGTTAATTCATTTTTTTATTATTTCTCTTATTTAGCTAAGTTTTTATTTATGTGTTTCCCTTCATTTTGTGTTTTTATGTATTTTAGCTATTTTTTTTTTAAATATGTTCAAAATATGTAATTTGTTTTTTTCATTTTTGGTTATTTATGGCTTTTTTTTTGTTAAAATTTGTTCTTTTTTCACTGAAATTGTCATGTATTTTTTCACTTTTGCAGAGGTCTTTTTTGTTGTTTTAATTTAAGTATTTTAATGGTATGATTTGGAAACGCCTTCAATTGTAACCTGACAAAGAAAAAATGTGTTAATAGTAGCACCTCTTTTCGATTCATAGATTAATTTTGGAATTCGTATTGCAATGGTGTTGGTCGTTTAAGGTGACAATCTCAAATAACTTGTAATTTTAGTCCCAGAAAGAAAAATGAGTGAAAGATGTGTGCTACCATTTTCGATTCAAGGACTATTTTAAGGTTTTGATTATAGCGATGCCACCTGGGGTTTCAAAAAAGTTGTAATTTTAGCTTCGAAAAAAAAGTGGTGCTACCAATAGCATCGTTTCTCGATTCTGAGATGTTTTTTGGTAGTTTTGAGAAAAAAATATGAGTTTTATGGCTAGAGTTCTCGTTTTGAGTATAAAGTTATCGTCAAGTTGTATAACTTTCTCCATCCTAACACTGTCCCTAATTAGAAGTGAGAAGATGCATCTATGGAATTCATCAAAGGTATACTACCCAATGAATGTAAGGATGTTACCTTTGTGTTAGTTAATAATTTAACCAAGTATGCTCATTTCGTCCCTTTGACTACTAATTTTATAGCTTCTAAGGTTGTTGATTTATTTATTGAGCATGTCCATACTCTCCATGGATTCCCCTACCACATCATTAGTGATAAAAATCCCAAGTTTGTAAATCACTTATGGAAAGAACTTTCTAACTAGCAGGGGTCACTTTCAATATTAGCACTACTTATTTGCCTCAAACTTGAGGACAATCAAAGTGAATAGTGCTTAGAAGGATATATATGTATATGAGGGGTAAGAAAAATAAATGGGTGAAGTGGTTGCAACTAGTTGAATATTGATATAATACTACATATATATTTGCAACAAACTAACCCCATTTAAGGCATTTTATGGCTATGGACCCCCATTACCAAATGTTTGATTATCACAAGATACTTCCAAAAGATCGAACAACTTGACCAACCACTCATACAAACAGATCAAAGATCAACACATCATTGTTTGTATGTGGTTTAAACCCTTGAGGAGGGAAACACTCCATGGCCCCAACCAAATAGCTACTTGAGACAATATTATTATGCAAAAGAAAGAATATTACAAATGAGCTTATCATAATCGATCAACTAGAAAATGACCCTCCATGCTCTTTAAATTGAAAGATGATGGACCAATACGGTGTTAAGGCACTTATCAATGGTCGTTATGATCAAGGAGAAGATGAACTGTCAGACCACTCTGTCAAGAACATGTCTTGGTCGTTGATGTACAAATGCATACTAAATAAAGAAACACACTATCCCTAACATATATATTATAACAAGTTGATCTTTGGCCCAGTTTGAATCAGTGAAAGCAATCAACAAAGGAGTCTCCCCTGAACTGTAATGAATCCCAAACTTAGTTGTACCACAAATATATTGAAGTTTCATTTTTGTGGATTTTCAATGGATTTCATGGGGTGTTTTCATATAGCGAGCAACAAGACAAATAACAAAGGAAATATCAGGACGAGTATGGGTCAAGTAGAAGAGACTACACACAAACTGACAATACAAGATGACATCTGCTTTGGGTGAAGTTCAAGTGGAAATTTTGTTGACTTTAGACTGGAAGGGACATGGGTACGGTTTACAATATTCCATGTGAAAACAATGAAGAAGGTCACAAGCATACTTAGGCTATGAAAGAAATATTCCTTCTTTGGTTTGCAAGACTTTGAGGCCAAGAAAATAATGCAAATTTCCTAAGTCTGTCATTTCAAAGTTGTTCTTAAGGCTTGATTTCACATGGGTTAAAAGTTCATGGTTATTACTAGTAAGAATAAAATCATCAACATAAAGAACAAGGATGATGATATGGTTTCCTACTTTTTTGCTATAGACATTGGGGTCATAATTGCATCTAGAAAAAGCAGTGTTGAGGAGAAAGCTATCCATCTTGGCATATTAGGCTCAAGGAGCTTGTATAAGGCCATATTAGGATTTCTTAAGGCGATGGACAAGGGAAAAGGCATTCTATAGATAGCCAAGAGGTTGTTCCATGCACATCTATTCTTGCAAATCCCCATGTAAGAAAGTAGACTTGACATCCATTTCATGAACTTCCCACTTAAGTAAGGTTGCAAGGGAAAGAACAAGGCACATGGAGTTTAATTTGGCAACTGGGGAAAAGGTTTCATTGTAGTCAGTTCCTTCTACTTGGAAAAATCCTTTGGAACTAAACCTTTCCTTCAATCTTTCAACACTTCCATATAGAGCATATTTAGTTGTGTAGACCCATTTAGATCTAACAAGTCTTCTTCCTTTCGGAAGAGGTACAAGATCCCAAGTATCGTTCACAATAAAGGAACAATATTCTTCATCCATAGCTGCATTCCACTGTGGATTCCCTGAAGCTTCTACAAATGTATTTGGATCATGATTCTCTAAAACTTGGTCCAAAAGAGAGGTGGCTCACTAAAACCAAGAATGAGTTTGGCATTGATATCTTGGATCATTGACAAGATCACCAATTGCTTCGCATGTTGAACAATCCCATCGAGGAGGTAGTTGTGTTCATGCAACTAGAGGAAAATGAGTAGGAGGAGGTGGATTTTCATCCTCACTATCATCATTAGAAGCCAAAGGAGGAACACTATCAAGGAAGTTGGGAGTAGAAGATGGCACAAGCACCGAAGATGGATCGCGGGACATAGATGGCACAAACGTCGAATTATCCTCTCAGGACAAAATATTTTCGTTATATTTAACATATCTTCTAATAATATCTTTGGAATGTGGCTAAATAAGTCTATATCCTTTTACATCTTCAGAATATCCAAAAAATATGCACTTTTCACTTTTAGGATGAAATGTTTTTCATTTTTCATCTGGAATATGAGCCCAAGCTTTACTACCAAACACAAGATAGTGACTCACATCTGGTCTAATTTTACTCCAAGTTTCTTCTCGTGTGATACCTTGTAAATATTTGGTGGAGGTGCGATTAACTATGTAATTTGCACAATTGATGGATTCAACCCAAAATTGAAGAATAAGTCCCTTTATAGCTTGGAGCATACAATTAGGCATTTCTTTCAAAGTTTGACTCTTCCTTTCAACTACACCATTTTACTGTGGTGTATATGGAACAACATGTTCTTGTTGGATGCACTGAGTAGTACGGAAAGTAGTGAACTTGTTGTTAACATATTCTCCCCCATGATCAAATCGTAACTTAAGAATTTGATGACTATATTGTTTTTCAACAAGGGCCTTGTAGGCCAAGAACATGTCAAATATTTTGCACATGCGTTTTAGGAAATAAATCCAATTGCATGTAGACTAATCATCAATCAAAGTTAGGAAATATTTGAAATCCGAAAAGGGGGAAAAAGGAAGAGGACCACACAAGTCACTATGCACAAGATGCAAGGGCCGGGGCAAGGTGTGCCAAGACTGTTGCAATGATGTTTTCCCAGTAGTACACAATCGGAACAAACACCATCCTTACAAGATACCATTGGAAGACCTATCACCATATTTTCTTTACATAGTTGAGCGATAATTTAAGTGACCAAATCTCTCATGCCAATGTTTGTTCAAGTTGTCTCTATGAGAAACAAAAACTGAGGGAAAAAGTGATGACCCAAAGTTGTTAAATTTGTACAACCTGGTAATATGATCAACAATTCTAGTGGCAATGACATGCTTGGGATCTCTAATTACAACTTGGTGACGTGTAAACATTACAGTCTTACATTCACCGGAATCGATGATTTGATAAACTAATAACAAATTGCAAAAAATTCTTAGAACATGGCATATCATTAAACTGATCGCCTTCTACTTAAATTGTTCCAGATCCTACAACACTAAGAGAGATATCATCACCAACAAATATTTGTTTGGTGTTACATTCATTCAAAGTAGAAAATATGGCTTTACCCTTAGCAATATAATAAGATGCTCCAGAATTAATCAACCACTCATTCAAAGAAGAAGAAAAAGAAGATGTGTTAAAGGAAAAACCAGAAGCACAAAGTGCATGTCATTGAGATGTAGATTCTAGTGACGAGTCAAGGTGGATGTTGTGCTTCTTCATTATTTCTTTCAAGGATGTCGTCTTCTTGAAACATTTAGAGTCGTTGTGATTATATTTCTCAAAAAAGTTCTAATGACGCTCAATCTTCTTACTTTTTGATTTGGTTCCTTTGTCATTTTGGAAGGACAAGTTGGCCGAGAGGGTTTGGAGCCCTTGTTTTGCTTATTATTGCGAGGATATTGCTTCTTTGGATGCTTGGACTTCTCTTTCTGTTGTGTTGCTAAGGATTTACTAGATGTATCAATATTTCCTATTACTCCAAGATGTATAAGCTTATCTTTCTCTCTAATCAAGGAATCACAAAAATATTCAAGAGTGGGCTTTTTATAGTGAATCAGACCCAAAGATTCTTTCATGGAGTAAAAGGTAGATACAAAACAAAATAGGCAGGTCCAAGCTTGGAAATAATATGAAAAATACATTGCTCATATTTCTTTTTAATGTCGCATTCATTAAGTAAGAATCTAAGGGACTTTTACTTAGACAAATAGTCTTGTATGCAAGAGAAATCACCTGGATTTAAGGTAATCAACTCATTTTCAAGTTCATGACCTTGAAATTCATTGTGTTTACCAAACACAGTTTCCAGCTTTTCTTAAGTTGTTTCTAGATCATCAATTCCTTGAAGGTGGAATCGTAAGTCATTTGAAGTGGACATTCTAATTAATCCACGAGCCTCATCACATTTATTTGCTCATTTTAGTTTCTTATTATCATCATCAGGTTCATTTTCTTTCTTCGAAGTAATCAAGTAAAGTCTCCTACTTCGTAGGACATCCTCCATACGAACTTTCCATGAGAAATGGTTGGAACAAGTAAGTAGAATATTGCACAGGATGGCCATACTAGAATATGAAGGCTTAAAAACATAAACTATTGGTTTGGATGCAAATATCTCGAAAAAATAAGCATTTTCAACAAAAACAGACTCCAGATGAGGAATTATGCCCATTTTAAGAAAGACATAAATTGGAACCAAAGGGCCATGTGGCAGGAAACGGTTGTCACGTCCCCTTGCCTCCGACCGGCGAAGAAAGACGCGACGAACATCAATACAGCAACCGGGTAATCAACCCCATGAACATAAACAGAAATCAAATGTGGAAATGGGGAGCTTAAACAGGCATCCTAATAGGAATGCCAAACATACAAGAATGCACAGATGCATAATCCTCTAATTACACAGCGGAAACAAACATACATTCCAGCATTAACCATGTTCATTATAATTCATTTGTCATCAACATAATTGCAGAGATAGAGAGCAGCGCTTATCTGTGGATGAAGAATCCCGCAACAAGCTACGTCGCTGCAACGTTCCACCCAACCATAGGCCAGCGTGCTCATCAATCTCTCAGCACACTGCCACCCCTGAGCTGGGCATGATTCCTCCAAGGATAAGGGTCATTTGCAGGCTAGCACATAGCCAAGGGGACACAAACAGCAAACCAAGCACAACTGGGTTTAACAGGCCTTCACAGATTGGCCAAGCTAGCACATCCCAAGGGGACAACCACTGCATACCAACAGCAAAACAATCCCTTCACAGCCCTGTGAAGAAGCAAACAACCGGGAATGATCCCCAAACGAAAGGTGAGACACAGCTCCAACCTACAAGGCAACTCAGAGTTGGTTTTGGCCCTAACGTGGCCAAAACAACTCAGCTGCAACCCAAACCAGGGTACTTCAGCAGCCACAAACACACAATGAAATGATAACAGCATTCCACGGTTCCAAACAGGGAAAGAACTCAGCCAACAGTCCACTATGGACAATAAACAGCATCCCAGCATAGCCACAGAAATTCAAACGCAGACCATAGTAGAAAACGGCTCACTACAAGTACCCAGTTGCCCAAAATGCAATTGGACACCACATCCAACAAAACACAGGGGGAACAACAGTCCCAAAACAAAGACGGTGAGCACGGCTCACAACATGGGAAAAACACCCCAACAATTCTGTGCGTGAGTGCAACTTGCACCTAACCGCAACACACATAAAACAACAATGCACAGCCGCAATTCCGTAAGGGAACTCACACACAGTCCCTGAGCACAAGAAGGCTCTTGCACCCGAAAATCCCAAGTGACAACCATGATTTCCCCTGCTCCCTCTGCGTGAGGATGTGCAACCTCCTGCGCATGAAGAGAAACAACCACGGCTCAACGCGTGAGGAAGAGGAACCGACCATGAGAATGAGGAACTGCCCAGGCGTGAGAGAAACGAGAGTTCTCTGCTAGGCATGCGTACTGTCCAAACTGACAGCAGCCTGCCAAACCCACGTTTTTCCATGCCCACGTTCCCTCATGCAATAACTGCCCCCAACTAACAAAGTCAAGACATTGAAGAGGTTGGAGAGGTTGGGTAAGACAAGAAAGGTGGCAAACAAAACAAAGGTGGTGAAACATGGGTTTTTCCCATAACCAAGGTTTGACATCCCCCACCCCTTATCCTTTGGAACCATGCCCTTTTCATTCAACGTTGCATTGCCGTAGCTGGTTGTGGTTTTAGTTTTAATTGATGTGCATGTTTACATGATGCCACATTAAAATGTGCCGGATAGCATGACATACCATCAGCAATTATCCCCATTGCCGAAACATACACAACCAAATCGATGGTGGGGCTTTTGCCTTGAGCTCCTCACCACGATTAATTACAATATATACATCATGCAAACGGGGTCGAAACCGGGGACATTACAACGGTTGTCCACGTGGTAGAGAGAAAAAAATGCAATAAAGAATCCCCCCTTAACTTTTCCTATAAGTTCACTTTTACAAATAAGTTGTTTAAAAAAATGACCCACTTTTATAAAACAAGTGGGAGGCACTTTTTACAATATGGTTACTTCACAACTTAAAGTTGCATAAACTTTTACGAAAAGTAACAAATAGGACGGTAACTTTTAACCAAGTGAGCTAGCAAATGATCTAGTAATATTACGGAGAATGTGTTGTTGTCATTAGAGAAAATTTCAACTTAAAATGTGCCTCTTAAGAAAAATGCCACATCAAAGCCATGTATGCCACATCACACTACCCTATAAGCTAAGATAATCTTAAATTATGCAATGAGGATTAAAATAATAAGTATTATATGGTATTATATAATATATTATATTATATATTTTTACTTTCTAGTTATAGTTGTTAGATTAGTTTATTATATGGTACTATATAATATATAATATAATATATTTTTTATTTTTTTAGTTATAGTTAGTTAGAATTTAGTTATATTTTGTTAGAATTTATTATATATGTTGTTTATTACGATTTTTTTTTTGCAAGCTGTACACGAGTATATTATATCATCGAGAAAAAAACGACAAAATTACAAGGCTCCTCCCATCTTGTCATCATGGTGTCCTAAGCAGGTGGAATCACCAGCCTATCCATGCAAAAATAATGACCATATTTCGAAGTTCTAAATCATAAAAGGCCCTCCCAACAAAGGGAAAATGGGCCTGAACCAGTTTGATAGGTCTAGAGTATATAAATTGTAACTCAAAACTAACAGACCTACAGGCTAGTCACCTATCTATCATGTAAAGCTAGAAAAATTGAAATAGTAATTTTTTTTTGAAACATAAAAACCTCTGTTAACCTGGACGTTCTCTATGTACAGAACTAGAGTGCTCTTCAGTGATGAGGCATGCCTTGTATTCCAAGCTCATAGAATCTTCCACAGGAAGCTTCACTAGCAGCGGCTCTGTGTTGTGTGGAATGATAGGGTCATCTAGCTCCAAACGTTGTATTTTCTGGATGGGCTCTATGGCAAGCCCAACCGACACCAGAGCTTCAGGTCCAGACATTGCTTCCTTCTCCTAAGCCTTGCTGCATTGACGAATGTTCTTTTCTTTCCCCTTTGGACACGCTGAGAGAGATTTTTTCCGTGAAATTGTCTCCATCCAATCTGGACTTCTAAAAACTCACTGCTTGAAACATTTTCTCAAACAGGGTTTGTCCCCATTCAAGATTATCCTCCAAGCTGCTTAGGCTATCTATCATTTTCTCTATACTCCCCCTTATTTCCAGACCTACAATCTTATAGTTCCTTCTTTGTTTCTGAACATCCTCCATTAACAGACCCACCGTATTTTTTACCACCCAATAATGATTTATTATACCTTCCAAGCTCGCCAAAGCTAGCTGGTGAGCAACTATGTCGACTTCCCAGTAATAAATTAGGCTCCTGGTTGAGGCAGAGATATAGTCTCTATATCCACCGCTTCCACATTTTCTAGCCCTTTTACTGCTCAAGGCCCCACGACCACTGCTTCCTCGCCTGCACTTGCCTCACTGCCTTGTGGCCATGGTACAAACAAAAAACCAAACAGACCAAATCCCAAATTGTAGACTGAGAACCGAGGTGGTTCAAATGGCCCATTACCATGAATGTTGATGGTACTCAAAGCCATCACTTCCATAGCATAAGGAGCCGGCATTGTCTGCAATAGTAAAATATTCATAGACACGTTGAACTTCATTTAAACGACCTGCCTCCTGAACACGTGCCTGCTTGTGTGATCACCGTTGGCATGCCACCCACGTGCTGACATTTGGCTAGCACTCGCATTCCAGGTGTTTATTAGGAATTATCATATATTATTATATTCTCAAATTAAATAATGTAATGTAATATTAAAGTGCTTAGTCATATTCACACCTATTTTGAATTTTAAAGGATTTTGATTGGTTTACACATTATGACAAAGAATTTCTTGAGGCCATTTTAAATTGAAATTTCCTCTAATGTGTTGGGAGAGTGTATACCTAGAAAAACGTGATTTTTGGTCTGCAAGATACTTTAAACAACCACCCAAAAAAAAAGCAAAAATTATGAAACTAAAATGTCTTAGATTTGAGGTTAGACCTTGGTCAGCCTTCCTAGAAATGCAATTATTCTCATTTGTTTTTTATTTATTGAATTCACACAAAGCACACGACAAAGAGCATACGCAATAAAGAAAACTTTTTTCACTCTATTTTTTATTTGTCAAGTTCGTACATAGCACACAACAAAGATCATTCGTAGATAGAAAAGGTACAAACCATAAATACAACTAAAAATAGGCAAAATTTGAAAGAATATGAGAAAAAAATTAAAATGCATAACTATAAAGAGTATACCTCTGGATATGGTAAAATGGTTGTATCTTGGGAAATCGGAAACCTTTTTCGATGAAACGAAAAGTGTTTCCAATTGGAAACATTGCTTTGAACGCAGTAGAACATTCTCACAACCCATAAATGCCCAAAAATATCAAAACCCAAAATCCATTCACGGCCTCAACAACGTTGGTTCAAAATATAGGTCACCAACGGAAATGAAACTTCATAAGAGATCTAATACCATGTTCAACTATCACACGACACTTCCAAAAGATCGTACACCTTGAGCAGGCGCTCACGCAAACAGATCACATATCAACACACCGATGTTTTTACATGGTTTAAACCCTCGAAGAGGGAAACACTCAATGGCACTGGCGTAATAGCTACTTGAGGCAATATTATTATCCAAAAGAAAGACTACTACAAATGAGTTTTTCATAATCAATCAAATAGAAAATGACCTTGCATGCTCTTTAAACAGAGATCATGGACCAATTTGGTGTTAAGTCATTGATCAATTGTCGTTAAGATCAAGGAGAAGATGAACCATCATATCACTTTATGTCAAAAACATATCATGACTGTCGGATTACATATGTACAAATGCATACTAAATAAACACAATTTACCTAACAAATATATATTATAACAAGTTGATTAGTGTCTTATCCTAACACCTAATGATTGGATCTTTCAAAATTGTAAAGTCCTTGGGACAATGGACACACTACAATAAATGTAGAACATCTTCAACAACATGTATGACAACTTGTGCATGGTAGCTAACAGAATGAAACCATATGTCGACCAACATTGCTCAAAAAGATAGTTTGGCATTGAAGATGTGGTCTTTATCGAATTGCATCCACATAAACACACAACTCTTTTATAATAAGGTAAAAGCAAACTTCAACCCTTGAAGATGTGGTCTTTATCGAAATTGCATCCATATAAACACACACCTCTTTGATAAAAAGGTAAAAGCAAACTTCAACCCAAGTTTTATGGTCCATATAGAGTGTGAACAAAAGTGGATGAGGTGGAATATGCTCTTTCCCAACAATGGAAGACTCAATTTTGTATTCCATATCTCTGATTTAAAAAAGAATTTGCACAATGAGGTGTTTGTCCAAACAAAGAAGAATCCTCTCACACATAAACAAGGCAAGTTAATATTAGACCTTGAGGACATTCTTGAGGTTAATGTGAAGATTCTTCATAGAAAACAAACCATATAGTATGAGATTGAATGGAGGGACCTCCCCAAAGACGAAGCCACTAGGGAGTCCAAAGCATTTTTGAAGGAACGCCCCAAATTGTATATGTTGTAGGCTATGAACCCTCTTAGATAGCCATCAGCTAAGCACGCACACAAAAAAGCCTTTCTCCATTCATGCTTTACACAAAATAATGTATTTAATTTCACTTGTTGACATCGTATGTTTGGAGTAAAGTGCCTTGGGTTCCAATCTTGTTCTCTAATTCTTAAGTGACTTATTCATGAAGTACACATCTTTTCTTTGCAAGGATTTCTTGAAAATCACTATGGAAATCTAGAGGTGGGTTTCAATACCAAATTTAAGTAATTGTATGTTTCCTTCAAATCTAAATGTGTTTTTACATTTTCAAGTCATTATACTAGATACTTTAGACTGATATGAGGGAGGTATGCATCTTTTCAATGCTTTCAACATTACTTAGAGAATTGGTCTTTATTATTGATTTTCCAGCTTTGAGGAAAAAAATGTTTACGAAATTGGTCTTTATTATTGATTTTTCAGCTTTGAAAAAAATTGTTTAAATAGAACCTATTGTATACGTATCCACCGCCTCTTTATCCACCACATCTTTATTGAAATATATGTACATGAGTTATTTTGTATTTTGGTATGATCATAATTTTAAAATAATGTTCTAGCTCTAGTTCTTTATAATATCGTATTTAATGGTGGTAAAGGATCACTACTATGTAAAAACGATCTTATTACTATGAAACTTGAGCTTAATACCTCTTTTTAAAATAACTCACTTATAATTCTTCATCCATTAATAATTTCAATAAATCAATGCAATGCTCTTTTATGTTACTCTTGTTTTGAATTTCTGTTACATCTATACATCGATGGTTGTAATAATAGTTCCATATTGGATATAGAAATACTACATATGTAACCAACAGAATTAACTACCAAATTGAAAATAGTTCCATATTGGATATAGAAATACTACATATGTAACCAACAGAATTAACTACCAAATTGAAAACCTTATGGAAGTCCGAATGACCTTGACAGCCCATATGGCATATTTCAATGGATGAAACAAATCATCTTCGACGATGAAGGAAGCCTTCGGTTATTGCATCTTAAGCTGAAGGTAAAGCCCATTTCCTTCGAAAAAAAAGGTTACCACCCAAGATAAAAACCAGCAACTATTCACCAACAACAAGAACATAATACTTCTTGTGCACTGAAAGAATTTAGCAAGTTATCGTGTACAATGATAACAGAATGACTGAAAAATAATATACAGTGAAAATAAGAATAATTGAGCGAGTGCCTAAGATACCGAATAAAAGCAAAAGCCTATTTCCTGTAAAAAAAAATCTAATGATAAACAGAAAATGAATCCCAGATATAAAAACTTAAATAACCATGTTCTAATGCATTGGCTTTGTCCAAAAGAATTTCACAAAAAAGCCATCAAGTGTGATAATCTAGAGAAAAACAAATATGATATGCAAATCAAGAACTGATAACATAAATTGCCAATTTTTTCAGATGCCTGTCAATGCTAAGAGGCCCATGTCAACGCAAAAGAAATCGCTTAGAACAACCATATCGACGAGAATTGGATTTGAAATTTGAAAATTCCAGACATTTCCTCTACTGAATCATTCTTTTTTCCATAATGCAGGTATCTTGTGTTTTTCATTTTATACACAATTATTCCCTTTTATATTTTGCAAATCCGATTACAAACTCAGGGTGAAAAGCTAGCTTTGACCATCAATGTTAAGCTTCGATCAGATACAGTGCAGGTTGAGTATAAATATTTTATAATTGTCATGTTATATAAAGCATGCCATACCAGATTGTACACTTGCAATTCCTATAATTAGCTTGTGTTAAAATTAAAATGCAATAAAGCGGCCTTAACATGTAAGTCCAAATAAGAGAAGAAATCTTGTCATCCGCTCTTGACTTGTTGCGGCACAAGATATTTCGTGTATGAAATACAGCGATCCATGCTGATTGAGGTAAACAACTAAATATGGCTTTTCAGTCCTTATTTTGAGTTTCAGAATGTGCATCTAATGTGTGAACTTCCATTTGCACTTCAACTTGATTTTGGTACATGTAACACAATCCAAGAGCATGTCAATCCCAAAGTGGGAATAACAATCATTTTCTGAAATGATCAAATATAAATGCGCTGAGTTGTATGAACTGGAAAGATCAACTATAAAATCATCGAAGGGATTTTTTACTGGGACTTTATCTTCATTCCACAGGTGTTAACAACGGTTTCTTTGAACAATAAGCCTCCAAGTTGGCGACTACAAGATCTGCCATTTCCTTACTTGTTTCCCAGGTTGAACTTCCTACATGTGGCAACAAAACGACATTTTCCAAGTCAAAGAGCTTCTTCGGTACATCAGGCTCATTTTCAAACACGTCAAGCCCAGCACCTCCAAGACGAGCTTCTAGTAAAGCCTTAACCAGCTCTTTCTCGTCTACCAGGGGCCCACGACCTATATTCACAAGAATTGCCTTTGGTCCCAATGCATCAAGAACACTCCGATCAATGATATGCCGTGTTTCTCTTGTTAAAGGGCATGCTACTACAAGAACATCACTTCTTGCTGCAAGGTCTATAACACTAGAATAGTAGGTATAAGTAGTGTCAGACTTCTTAGACCTGGAGTTGTATGCAATGTTACACCCGAAAGCTTCCGCCCTCTTAGCAATGGCTAAGCCAATGCGACCAAGCCCAATAATCCCAATGTTCTTTCCACTGAGCTGTGATTGCCATCAGAGTACCAAAAAAAGTTAGCTTGTTCATATTTAAATCCTAAATGCTAGAAAATGATTAGAGAACCATACATTAATTTATCACATATACATAGGAGAAATGTAATCTCATAATCACAAGACAGCCAATGGACTTTTCACTAGTACTACATATGTAAATTTGCAGTATATCAGCGTTGATCTACTTGTTTGATCTAGCTCTTCCTCACTGATTCTTGTGACAACATACTTTTCGGAAATTTGAGAAGACCAAATATCCAGTGTCTTAATGATAATCACGTCACATCTCCCAGATGTATACGATAAAAGAGACTTTGTTTTATGAATGAATTGTTAGAAAAATACTCATTTTTAGGCCTTGAAATTTAAATCCCAATATAGGGATATTTACTGTCAAATATGTCACAAATGATACCATCTAAGAACCAATGTTTTAAATCTCAGACTCGGACTCGGACAAGGACGAGGACAAGTATCAACTCGGACTCAGCCATGACTTGGACAGGTTTGAATTAATGACTCTGTTTTCTAAAAAATACATAAAAAATTCAAATTTTAGTGGAAAAAAATTATTATAAAGATTCCAAACCATTGGAGACAAAATATGCAAAGTCTACTCATGTATATACCATGTAAAGGTGAATATACCAAAATGGCACCAAGTAGAATGCATATCTGAGTCAAAATACATATTCAATATGGCTCTAAATGACCCATAGAGTCCAAAAAATAACAAGCTATGCCTACAAGGCTACAAAATCAACATGATCAATCATCAAACTCCTCACCACTGCTGGAAATGCCATGCTCAGTGTCAACATATGGCTCAAACTCCTTGAAGTCCTCCCCCTCATTGAACTGCTTGGGAACTATGTCGTCAATGGCTAATGCCCGGCATGTCTAGATCTATGGCTACATCACCTGTTGTTGTCGGATCTACATCCAAATCAACCCACCCCACATCCTTTGCATCAAAATCATCATCAGGATCAAATTCTGCCGGTTGAGACTCCTCTACCCATTCTGAGGTTGGATAAATATCATCCAACACAATGGGATCAGTATTAGGTCTCTTGTTTAATAATTGGTTGTGCCTTAGTCGGAGGTTGTACTGCACGAAGACCAAATCATTTAGCCATTTTTGTTCCAAACAGTTTTTCTTCTTCATGTGAATCTGCTCAAAGACAGACCAATTGCCCTCGCACGCAAATGCATTTCAAGTCTGACTTGAGACTCAAATTGCAAACTTTTGCAATTGAGGACATTGGCCACCAAATGATTTCCAACAATGTGCTGCAAAGATAGTGAGTTCAAGAAATGAGATTGTCAATTTGGCTAAAACTAAAAAGTTCAAGTATTTAAAGATTAAACTTTTAAACAGCTGGCTAGGGTGTAGACCAGTTGGCAATAGGGTGCACTGTTAAGGCACTCATGACGTCGCGGGTTCAAACCTTGACCTGGCTTGTGTGTTGTGCATGGGGCAACACTGGTATGACTAGGGGTATAATGGTAGCAGACTGGAATCGACCCCAAGTCACGCGAGTATGAGCCTAGCACTAGTTTTTATTCCCCTAGATACAAAAAAATAGTTTTAAACAATTGAACTTAATAAAGCTTTAGAATTGTTTACCTAGTTGGTCCACATCTCTTGCAATCTTTGCTAGGTTTTTGCTAAAGGTATTCGGGGCTCTAGTGAAAGCATTGATAGATTGGTGTATCTATGGTTGCTCCCTCCAATTAGGGACCATGTGCTCTGTTGGAGTAGTAGTTGCATGAGAATCATCCTCATAGGTCGGCCCTAAAAGAAAACAAAAGTCGGCTCAAAAAATAAATAATAAAAGATATTTTTATTTATTAAATGACAAGTCGGCCCCAGTAAAACTATCAAGTCAACCCTAATGGAAAATTAGATTTTTCCAGCAAGAAATCAATATAAATAGGAGGCACCTCTCCTCATTTTGGACATTGTCACTTGAGCACTAAAAGTTCGCCCTCTGCTAGAGAGGTTCGCTATTGTAGTTTGGAGACGAGTTTTCTAGATTTCTCCATCTTTCGAGAAGGTTTTCTTATTCTCTTATTTTCTTGGGGTTATGCTACTACAATCTAGAAGTACTTCTATTTCTGAACGATTTATTTCTCTTGGAAGGGCGAGCTCGGTGGCGACATTGATGTGTCTATGGTTGGGAGATGATCTTTGTGATCATCGTGGATAAACGAGCTCCACTCTTTGTTTTTTGTTGTGCTTTGATATTCTTCTAGTGATCTTGGTTTTGCAGCTGTCAAATTCTAACATGGTATCAAAGCAGTGCTAGACGAAGTCATTGCCAAAGACTAGGGCTCCACGTTTTGGAGTGTTTCCCACCTCATATCACTATGGAAGTAGCATATAGAAGCTCGCATCAGTAGGGCGCATCTTTCTGTGGAGGCCAATTTTTATCAAAGAAGTTTCAATTTTTGACCTAATACTGTCAGGGTCAAGAACTAGGGCTTCCACATTACTGTTGTTTTGTCCACATATTTGGACCAACTTTACCTTGCTCCAAGTCACTTCAATAGGGCGCATTCATCTGTGGATCCAGTTTTTCAAGCCTCCATACTTCATCCATGACCTAGCTCCTGCTAGGGTTTCTATTCCAGTTTTTGCAATCAAGATGATTGGGATGAAGGTTGAAAATAGGCTTGATGGGATTTCCAATTTCAGCTCATGGAAGTCTAAGGTTCTTCTTATCCTAGAAGAAAATGATCTCTTGAAGTTCGTGAATGAAGATGTTCCAGAACCAGAAGAGGAAGCCGAGAAGGCTCAATGGAAAAAGAATGATGCTAGGGAAAGGAGGATCCTGGTAGATTCAGTAAAGGACCATTTGGTTGCTCAGATCTCTGAAAAGACAACCGCCAAGAAGATGTTTAGAGCCTTGAAGAAGTTATTTCAAGATAGCAATATCAACCATGCTCTTGCCCTAAGGAATCAATTGTCAAACCTCGAGATGTCAAGATCATAATTTGCTTCCTCTTACTTTATGAGGATCTCAGAGTTAAAGAATCAACTAAGCACCATTGGAGATCCAATCAATGATAAAGAACTTGTCATGAACACTCTTAATGGTCTCCCTCCGTCTTAGGAAGCATTCATTCAGAGTCTTGTTGGGAAACCAAAGTTGCCTAAGTTTGATAGTATTTGGGCAATATGTATGCAAGAATAAACAAGACTTGCAATGAGAAGCAGGATACATGGCACCCAGCACGAAGAAAGTCAAGCCCTTATATCTCATGTCAAGAAAGGAAAGAGTAAGGGAAGGGAGTTTCATGGAAAGAAAGGTAAGGGTGGAAGATCAAGTCCCACTTCATACCAAGAGAAGAAGGATCTTTCACATATCTGTTGATACACATGCAATAAACCTGGACACTATGCCAGAGAATGCAGAGATTCAAAGAAGAGGAAGCATGAAGCCTCGACTGCAAATGTTCAAATAGACACCTCTCAAAAGAATCCAAAGAATGAGGACTGTACTGAGTTATTCTTCTAGAACTCCCTATGTTGAGGCGATGAGACGAAGATCCAAGTGGCAATGGACTCCCAACAGATGAAGACCAGTGGACTCTCAAAGGAGTCAGTGGGAGCCCACCCACAAAACGATAAAAGATAAGTATTTGTTTTACTGTTTACATGCTCTGGTAGATTAGATGTGTTATTTTTTAATGTGTTTTATGTGGATCTAGATTCCTAAAAGTTGTTGAGCATGTAAAATGGCTATTTTATTGATAGTAGCCTCATGTAGTATGTGTTATGATTTAGCCCGTAATGCTACACAACATCTCATTGAGTCCTCTTGGATGACTTCTCCTTCTAACATGCTTAGAGTAGTGCACACTCTTGACGGTATGTTATAATGGAGACCGCTAGCATCCAAATAATAGCCATGTGTATGTTGCGTCGAAGCATTGGCTGAAAGATGCCTACATACCTAGATGAACTATTGTTATTGCATGGAATAACTTTGATTATGTAATGTTTCTAACCATCTGACGAGATTTGACTTGTAGGGAAAGGACCATGCGATAGCCTACAAGGATGGATGATGAAACTTCATCGGAAGGACAAGTGATTCCACTGATATGCAGATGGATCGGAAGCAGAAAGCCTCTAGAAGCATGAGTCTCCACCAAGAAGGAAGGATGACTTTCGGTCGAAACAATTAAGTGGAAGTCATGACAGCAGACAGTTAAGAACTGAGTACATACGTGGACACATGACCCATAGGCCCAGATGATCTCATGTAGAGATTTGGCGATTCAAAGCGGAAAGGTTCTATGGATGTCAATCTCTCTGCTACAGATGTTCATCTCTTCGACAATTATGGAAAGCAGTTACTTTCCAGTCATAATCATGGTAGATGGATTCTAGAGGACAAAAGTTACTCAACCGATTTCTGAGGAAACAGAGGGAGTTAGCCCTCAAGATGAGAATCCTGGCCTATTGCATATGATGGTGTGAAACCGGATGAAGTCCTCCTAAGTCAAGGAAGACAACAGTCGAGATCCTGAGCAAATCAAGCATGATGATTGTGGCTACAATATTGGCATTGTTGTTGAAGGATCCTTAATGTACCTGATCCTCACCAGGGTTGATACTTACATCGTATCTATGGAATCCCTACAAAGGGAGTAGGATGATCAGCTACAAAGGGAGCAAGATGCTCAGATGCAGAGGCAGTAGAACGCTCCAGCACAAAGGGAGGATTCGCTGATGTTACTGGTTGAAATGGCAGTCCAAGCCACCGGTAATCATGTGAGGAGGAAGTGACCACTGTCACCTTAGTCAACTTCTCCCAACTACTTTGGAAGTCTAAGCCTCCTAGAGGAGAGCCCTATTAAAACTCTGAAAAGACACTAAAAGATACCTCTTTCAAGGATGTTAGCGACCAGTGCCTCACTGGAGTCAAATCAATGAGTGGGAAAGATGAACATATAAGTGTAGTTAACAATGCATTCATCCGGTTGTTTCAAATGTGGTGACCATTAGGTAGTGTCATACAAAAGTGCAGGATGACCAAATTAGCAGCCAACCACTTGTAATGTAAAATGTCATAAAGCATAATATTATCCGCAAGTATAGCATATCAGTCCTTTAGACTTTTCATCATTACTCTAGTCCCAGACCTGATTATAAGCAGCATTAACCATTTGGAACAAAGTATGAACAGCAGTATACCCAAGCTATCAGTTATGTATCAACATTCATGAAGGTATTCAATATGTGTATTTAGTTGAAATAACTAGCACAAGATCTGAAATAGATGTGTATGTGTGCAATCATGACAGCAGTGGTATTATTTGTACCAGCAGTAGCAACTTAGTATAGGGAACAATTACATGTTAAAACCTGACCTAAATTTGTGCATACAATAATGTACAGCAGCGTGCTTCAGTCATCACCCAAAGTATTTATAGAAGCACCATAATGTTAGCAGTATCCCATGTTGGAATCACATTAACTAGCAGCATAAATGTGTATTCACTATAGTGCATGCAACAAGACATTAACCAAACAATTGCATCAACTTTGCAAATAGTATATATCAGTCATGCATGTTATGACAACACTGATAGCTCGGCTATAAAATAAGAAATCACACCATCTTTTGTCAATAATCATACCATCTCTAAACACAACCTTGCAACCAAGAATTTGCCAAGTTATTAATCCAACTTTAAACCATGTAACATACTGTATGTGTGTTTGTGTGCAGACTGTGTGACTGATAGAGAGGATGCAAACAGTGCGTTTTCATAGGCAGTCTAGAATTCAACCAAACTAACCCTTCTTTGTAAATGTGTAGGTCAAGGGAAGACTTGTTGCAGCTAAAGGAAGGGTTGCCATTGTAAGGGAAGCCCTGAGATATGGGTAAAAGACCACACAAGGAGACCGAGAAGGGAAAAGAAACGATCATTACCTGACCTAGGGTAAGGCCATGGGTGAAGGGAGAGGAAGATAGAAGCCTTGGGCTGACCCGAGGAAGGAAGAGGGAAATGAGAAAGGCAGCCAAGGGTTTAGGATTGTTGCAGCAGCAGGAGGGTGGCAGCCCGAAGATTGAGAAGCAAGGCCAAGGCTAAAGTAGGCCTGTTAAGGCTGCTGCTTTTGGAGGGTAGCGAGGTAGAAAAAGGGACAGTTTAGGGAGCAGCGAAGGTGAAAGATACAACAGCGAGGGTTAGGAGAGCAGGTTTAGGGATTTTAGGGCAGAATTAGGACTGTTTTAGGGCCTTTTAGGGCAAATTTTTAGATTTTTGCAATTTTTGTATTTTTAGGGTTCCCTATAGGGTTTTTAGGGCTTTAGAGGCCATGGCGAATTTGTAGGGAAGGTGGACGAATTTTGAGGGAGGCCCAAAAGTGCAAACCAAATAAATTTTTGATTTTTAGGGTTTCTAACATAAAATTGCAGACCTAAAATTACCCTAATCTACCATGTAAAATGCAAATATAAACATATGAAAATGCAATTAAATTGAAGGAAGATTGTATGAGAATAAAGGCAAGGGTCTTAAGGTTTTACCCTAACCCTAGGGCGTCAAGGAAGGTGACCAACCTTCCTCTTGAGAGGTCTTTCCAAAGTTTGGCAAGCTAGGGTCTTCTCCAACAGCCACAAGGACTCGTTAAAGGAAGCCTAGCTAGGGAAAAACTCAAAGACCTCAGTCCCAAGCTTATAAGGACTCCTTGTAGAGGACGTCCTTCACAATACTATGGTGACAAAAAGGCTGAAAATGACCTAGTTTAGACAAAATGCAGCACTAATGGCTACCATTCAACCATAAACAAGCATCATCCATCAACATTTAACAAAGAGAAATCAAGACAAGAGCATAGATACCTCCTTGTGCATGTGTTAAGCTAACAATTGGAGCATCACCTTAACAAAGAGCAAGAACCAAAGATACTTCAACAGATTGCCATTAAACCACAAAAAGAAGTCTCCTCAAGAGGTGTGCATCACTCCAAGAGCCCTACGAAGGGTAAAAAAGTAACATAATGTTTTATCCCATGAGTCTTGTTATAAATTAAAGTGAGTAGATGTATTTATATGATCTCACATTCACTTTTTGCAAAATATCCAAGCCTACATGCCGTAAAACATGTCAATTTAAAATTATAAAATGTCAACTTAAAATTAAAACAAAATAATAATAAAATATAGCCTACTGTAAGCTCAAGTTAGGCTACTTGGGTATTTGTATCCCCAGGGACCAAAATATGCTCAAATAAGCTAATCACTTCGAATAAAAGACTGGAATGAGCTGGAGGGAGGGCGTTATACCCCATCTAACCCCTAGAATGTTGTAAAATCTCTCAACGCCCTCCTCAAAGCATCAAAAAGGCTTGGCGTGGAGGATGTCTTCCTCTGAGGAGATAAGTCCAAGAAGAGCAAGAGCCCACTAACTAAAGGGCCAAGAGGGTGTCCAAAGTGGCTGCGAAAGGAGACAGGTGTCTTGTAGCTAAGGCAGAGGCCACCATAGCACATAAATAGGATATAGAGCCATGTGACCCAGTGATCAACCCTTAGGAGCCCTAGACACCAACCCCAAGGTTAAAAACCTCATGAAAGGGCAGTCAACAGTGCCATTAAGCCATAGTACTCCTAAAGAATGGACTAAAGGGCCCAACCATGACCACCATTGCTCGATAACACCCCTCCTAGTCGAAAAAAATGGCCCTCTTTCCCTGGGGTACACCTGAAGGTGCACTAGGTATAGGTGCAACGTAATACCTGACATCCTGAGATGGGGTGGGGAAACTATGCTATTGATACTCTCTCTTAGGTATATGATTTCAGTGATATGATTTATTATGTATTTGCATTTCATATCTAGAATAGGGTAGGACATAAATGTCTGCCTCGATATATTTGATGCCTCTACTAGCTGACATGTGTGCAGGTTCAGGATGGGATCGTAACTCCGTGAAGGAGTGGGAGATTAGTTTTATGTTGACTCCCTCGTTGATATCTCAATATTTTCTCCTGATCACTCTAAGAAGGAGTGAGGAGACTGGTCCCATGATTGACTCCCTCGGTGAGAGGGAAGGTTGACTTTACTCCCAAAAACACTCTGTGATGGAGTTGGGAGAATGGCTCCATGATTATATCCCTCACTAAGAGGGTAGGAATCAGGATTATTATACATATACCATGCATTCTCTCGATCACTCCGAAAAGGAGTGAGGAGATCTCTCGAACATCCTGAGATGGGATGGAGAGACCAATGCATTCTCCTGATCACTCCGAGAAGGAGTGAGGAGATCTCTCAGACATCCTGAGATGGGATGGAGAGGCGAGTGCATGCTTCATGCATTCTCTTGATCACTCCAACAAGGAGTGAGGAGATCTCTCGGATATCCTAAAAATGATGGAGAGGCTGGCACACACTAGTGCACACAGGTATGTGGTTTGTAAAAGACCTATTGCCTTCATATCCAGCATTAAACAGGGTTGGCTCTGCCGTAAAACATATAAGTGGCCTATGAAAGACCTGTGGTCCTCATATCCAGCATGAAACAGGGTTAGCTCTTCCGAAAGACCTATGTAGTCCTAATGTGAACACCTATGAACAATGACGGTGATTCTCTACACTTGAGTTCTAGGTACACATTCGGAAACAAGTGATTCTACACCTATGAACCATGACGGTGAATATGGGAGCACCTGAGTTCTAGGTAAACATTTGTGGGTGAGAAATTTGATGTGGACACCTGTAAACTATGACGGTGATTTGGTATGAACACCTAAGTTCTGGGTGGACACTTATGAGTCATGAAGTGATACCTAGCTCTTATATTGGTAAGTTATGTTATACATAGCTCCGATGTCAGTTAGCCGTGGTACATGGCTCTGTAGCTCATTGGGTAAGTCATGGTACATGACTCTGTATGCCCACATGAGTAGAGACATAATCAAGGTCTCCGATGACTATGTGCATAGTCAAGACCTGCGAGGACTATTAGAGACTCATCTTAGTTATGAGGTAATAGTCGAAGTCTCTGAGGACTATGTGTGACTATCCGAGACTCATCTTGGGGATGGAGTAATAGGAACAATGTTGGTTATGTATGAACCTGTCTTCATATACAACATGAAACAAGGTTGGATCTATAGGACGACGTATGTGATTTGCATCCCGTATGAAAAAGGACCAACACAACTGAGAGCTACATCCAATATGAAAAAGGACTGGCTCTGTAGTGGTACACCCATCATGAAACAAGGTTGGTTACTGTACAAATTTATCAACCTTTATGGTTGGAGATTTATGGGTTGTAGCCCAATACAAATATGATAAAAATATCACATAAAAGTTATGGCCCTTGTGAGCCCTCATATGATTGTAGTCCTTATGGATGTTATGAGGAGGTTGTAGCCCATGATGTGGCGAAGACTCACTAGCAGTGATAGTACTAGTGATATCTTTGGGCTGTGTTGATGCACATTTATTACATGCATGCTTCCCCGAAAAATTGGGTTCTGTAGATGCATGAGTTGTGGAGTCGGTGCATACTCCCCCGACAAACTAGGTTGAGCAAATGCACAAGTTATAGAGTTGGTGCATGATTCCCTGACGAACTTGGTTGAGCAGATGCATGAGTTGTGGAGCTGGTGCATGTTCTTCGATTAACTGGATTGAACCGATGCACAAAGACGGATAGACACTTCTCGACGAACTAAGATTGTGTTGGGAGCCCTTCCATGTGTATAGAGATGTTCGAGATAGTCGTTGTGTACTAATGATATCCATATGCATTCTAGTTGATGATGACGATGCCTCCATGGATAAGAGGGAGTGTTGGAGTAGTAGATGCGTAAGGATTAACCTCATAGGTCGGCCTTGAAGGAAAACAAAAGTCAGCTCATAAAAAAACTAATAAAATATATTTTTATTTATTAAATGACAAGTCGACCCCATTAAAACTATCAAGTCGGCCCCAATGGAAAATTAGATTTTTCCAGCAAGAAATCAATATAAATAGGGGACCGCCTTTCCTCATTTTGGACACTTCGACTTGAGCACTGCAACACAAGTTCGCCCAGTTAGTTTTTCTTAAGATCTGATTAGATTATCTAGGATATTTATCTCAAAGAATAACAAGTACAACAAAATGCATAAGATATAAAAGATACATGAGACACAAAGATTTTCAACAGGGAAACCATAAAGGAGAAAACCCCGCAAACTTCTTCAGAATAGTAAGATGATCAAAAGAAGTAATAAGAAATGTTTAGCAGCTATCTTTCTCTCCTCCTCTAACTGTCTCGCTCTCTCATGCACCTTAGAGAGTGTGTCAGGTGTGTATAAATGAGGGAGAACGCCTCCCTATTTATACCCTTTCAAGTCACTGACCAAATATAACATTCGAGCCTACATGTCATCTCACATGTGGCCCACTTCTCCTAGAGAGACTACAAGTACATATTACATGATGTTACAGTGGGGACTATTGCCCTAACTTACAACAGAGGTTGTACCTCAAGGTCTAGACACAATTTAGAAATCCCGTAAAGGGGTAACATACATCCCCAATGGGGGTACAACAACATACAATGATAATATACATCAAAATATCTTCCGAAGTTACAAATACATCAACACTCCCTCTTAACTAGGAAGGTACTTTCTCTACACAGTCATCAACACATTTGGTCAGGTCTTCATCGCATCATCATCATCACGGAGTCATAGAGTCTTCATCATAGTTGTTGCCATCATCTTCTTATAATTTGATCATCGTTCCATACTATATGTCATCAGAAGTTTCTACAGTGCCAGCCTTAAGTCATTTGAC